>JAMWYP010000281.1:450000-561455 GCA_025563575.1 Acacia pycnantha
CTATAATTTTTATTATTTATTAAATACATTAATTTAGCAGAAATAGTAGAATTTATACCTTTTACATGTTATTTATGGACGATATGTTAGTCAACAAAAATCAAAATTATAACAATTTTCATATTTTAAAATTTTAAAGCATAAAAATGTTTACATAGTTTACGTCGTGTGTGTGTGTGTTTTCCCCTCAACAAAGTAACAAAATACAAATGGGGTTAGGTTTAGTGAAAAGATCTAGTTCATCACAACATGATGAACCAATAATGAAATCCTCGATAAGAAAAGTGCCTAAGGTTGGCTCCAATAAAATGATATACTCCCTCCGGTCCTAATTATAGGACATATTTAACCAATTTTGGGGAGATTAAGGAGAATAGTTAAATTAGTTAATTTTACTCATTTTCCTAAAATGCCCTTATATAAATTTAAAATGACATAAGTAAAAATGAATTAACAACCACGCCACATATCTCTCCGACCAATTTTCCTTTGCACATGCTTTTTAATTGAAATAATGGTTTTACTATATAGACACACACACATATGTATGTGTATATGTAGATGTAACACCCCAAATTCTGTAGCATAAATCGTGTCGGATGACACTTGGTTTTAGAAAAGTCAACAGAACTTGAGGTGCTACTTCAGAGTACCGCGGAAACGGAGAGCAATGTACTAAAAATTTGGACAATATATGAGTAACCTGATATAAAAATACCCCGACATATGACGATGCCGAGCGTATGCTGGTATATTAAAAATTTCTCGAATGAATAATCATGTGATACAATATACAGAGCTTTGTACAATTACATTTCACAAAAAGTAACTATACAACCTAGACCAAGCATTGACCAGGCTTGGGGCAATGAACCTAACTCTGTTAACCGAACAGAATGGCCAGGTAAGTGTCTACCATGGGGGCCTCACCGACTTATACGTCGACTGATTGGCACACCCACGTAGACTAGCCTTGCCTTCGGCACCAAACTATTCGGAATAACTTCATTTGACCCATGCACGACGTTTGGTCGATGATCATCTTCCGGCACTTGCCTCGACCGGTGCATTTCTACGACTCTGCCCCTTGGTTCCTCTCTATGGCTCCGTCTATCGGTGCCTTCCCTTTTCCTGACATTCGGTCTACTCATGTTGTTTCTCCCGCTCTCCGGTTCTTGGTCCTCCGGACCCTGAAGCTACAGCTGAGATCCAATTTACTCCATTGGATCTCAGGTAACGGTTAACCTTATGCTCAAACAATACAGTATACAGACAACAGATATTCAAGACAATACAACAGCATCTCATCAGATAAATGTGACACAGACAGGACATAAGCACATAGCAATATGTAAAGTCCTACCAGTGCCACGATGTACGGTCGTGTCCTCAGCGCTAGGAAAACATAACGATATTATCAAAACTATAACCCATATAAACTGTCTGTATATCAATCTCTGAACGTATCTATCACATATATGTACTTAAGCAGCACAGGATTAGTGCAGTACGCGAACGTACCTCCATTGACAATATACGGTACTTCTGGTACGTTTTGACGGAAACTACACTTTTGACAGAAACACCGAGCTGACAACGGTACGTCGGGCAGCGTAACGACAGCAGATCAATATTACTGATATCCTATAATGATAATATCGCATTTATCAATATTCGACATCATAACGGGTATTTTAGGTGCAAATTACCATTTTGCCCCTAGTTGCCTAATCGGCGGAATTTCGCCAGCACTTCGTCACTTTGACTCTAATCTTCCAAAATTTTGCCAGAACTTCAACCCCACCCTGATTTTCGAAATTCATGACTAAAATACCCCTATCATATGATATCTAATCATACTTGGAAGATTAAAGACTAATCTAGCATTTTTACTCTAACTACCGAAAGAATTAAAGACTAAAGACCGGAAAAATTACCCAGAGCTTCGCTGCAAATTTCTCCGAGCTCTTCCTTCTCCAGAGCTCCTCTCTCTAACTTCTCTCTAAGATTGCTCTTTGCAATGGTGTGAATTTTCAAGAGCAAATGGAGGCTATTTATAAGGAAAAAGTGTGGCCAACTTGGTAATTTTCCCCAAAATTTCCCTTCAACCACAACCAAGCAAATTAGGGTTTTTGCACAAGTTTTTTCTCCTCCACACAAGCTCAAAATCATCCCCCCCTATGTCACATCAATGTGATGTGGTGCTTTTGCTTTATGGTCTTGTACCGATAAAGTTCCCCGATCGGTGTCCTAAACGCGTTTTCTTGTAAAATCTCAAAAATCCGGAATCACAACTTTGAAGACCTTCTCTTTCTCTTCAAAAGTATCTAGGTTAACTTAATTTTTGATTCCATTCAGGGCATTTCGTGCTCAGCCGAAGATTCTCGAAAAACGTGCCGGTTACGGAACGAACTTCTGAAATCATCAACCTCTGGACAAAAATCCACTGATTCCAAATATGTCCAGGAAATTCTCAACTCATTCCCAGATGTTGAGTTATGATTTATTTTCTTCAAATTCTAAATCTGTGACTATTTGCCTTTTTCACAGATTACCCTATTTCGTCTTATTATCAAAATGCTCTACCGATCTCGGAATGAACTTCTGGAACAGTTTATTTCAAGATAAAAATCCACTCTTTCATATTCTTTACTGACTTTAGAAACTTTGTTCATGGTTTTCTAGTCAGGATCCAATTCCTATCGGTGGTCATTTGTCTTATTTGCTTTTCACATATAATATTATTATATTACAAAATCCTATCACCTTATCCTCTTGAGATTTTTTTGTCCTTTTTATTATTTTTATTAATTTTCGTTTTAATTAATTATTTATTTAATTAATAATATATAAAATAATTTTTTAATAATTTTTTTATATAATTTTTTTACAAAATTTTCCTATTGGTCCATTCTTGTATTTAGGCTCAAAATTACTTAATCTCATTTATTTTTCTCAATATTTTCCAATTAATTAGAAAATATATTTATGCTAATTTTTAGTCATTTACCACTAATTATAGGGTTTTACATATTTATCTTTGGATTTTCCTTTGTTCATGCTTAAGTAATTAGCCAATAATTACTTAATCAAACCCTTACTATTTGTTGCTAATTTCCTTAATTAGAATAACTTACTATCTCACAACTTTTACACTGATATTAGTGTTTTATGCCTCATGCATCATATCAAAACTCACGGGGGCATTTTGGTCATTATAATACTTTTTAACTTTCCCCCTTTATTTCTTCAAAGTAGTAATTTAATAAATTACCTAAATTAGGGACAATATTCTTCCCTATTTCAAATATATATTTTCTTGCCTCTTTATAGTTTTCACAGGGTATTTTATAACCCGTAAATGCATTTAGGGACCTGTTTGAAAACTTTCAAACGTTCCAGGGACCTTATTGCAAATTATTCTTTTTTTAAGAGAAACTACCCCAAAAATAAGATAAATTCTCCACAAGATCTTTGAGATCCCATATTCACCTATTTCCATTAGGTATTATTTACTCAATATGATACTTATCATTAATGAGATTTTCAGGGTATTACATTTCTCCCCCCCTTAAATAAAATTTCGTCCTCGAAATTTGCGCGTATCACCTCGGAGAAATAACTTAGACCTTTAGTCTAATCCTTGTCCATGCATACTTACTTAGCACGCATCCCAACATTCCAACATCAGGTTTATCCATTGGTTTTCCGGTTAAATACAGGACTCACCTGTCCATTTTCATAGCACTTGGTTACACAGGCTTTACTACCTGATTCATTTGACCCTTCGGCTCATCATACATTGGCTTTTCGGCTCAATCTATTACCTGGTACAATGAAGGTCACATGACATTTAGCATTTTACGCAATGCTAAGTATCATCGGTCTTATTGCCTAGGGACACCGCCCGTGCATACTTGCACAATAGGTCTTATTGCCTCGAGCATCTGCTCGTTTATTTCATCTGAGCCTTTCTCATTCAAGCTCTCAGACTACTTTCTTAGCACTATAGCTGACGGATACTATCTGGCTTAACCAGCCTACTTTCCTATTAGTTCCTGTTCCTATATCAAAATTTCCAACTACACCGCTTTTCACACAATAGCTTTGACGAGCCTGTCATTGCTACTCAAAATCATTATGTTGTCTCGTTTTCAAATTTCACATAATGAAAATTTTTCGTGGTCTTAGTACATTTCGTAATCCGCTCTTTACCAAAAAGTAATAGTGCTATCAAACTTTCAAACTTAATCGCTGCCAACAAATTCATGAAAACGTATTTACTACCGGCTCAAAAACTTTGACTACCAGCACATACCTTTGAGGGTACAATTTACTTTACAAATTGCTTTAACAATTGAAAGTTCACGCCACCACTTCAACCACTTGGTACAGCGAGCGTCTTATCCCAATCCCCATATCCGGTCTCCTGCAAATGCAGTACCGTCAAATGATGTGGGAGAATTTCCGCCCCCTCCTAGAAGGAACCCAGCGTTCGCGCTGGCACATAACCCTTCCTACCGGAACTTAGTCCAGACACAGTCAAGTTGCTTTTTAAATAAAACATACGTTCTCAGCGAAATGTTATGGATTGGGTGCGTTTCACTGCTGGTGCGGTTTTCATTTCCTCAACACAAATCCCTCAAAACTCTTTGTTCAAAAAGAACCTTTATCAAAGGCCAGCGATTTCAAACATTTCAAAACATCTGGCAAGACCCAGCAAACTGTGTACATCTACAACAGCTTCTGTCCTTCTAGTTTTGTACTACCACAACATAGTTGAAAACTCAGTTTCAAAATTCACAAGTTCGAAAATCAATTTCAAAGATTTCAAATACAGCAGGTGTATTGGCAAATTTAGAATTTCTATCTTTAAATGTTTTCAGGAATCAGACAACTAATCTGAGAAGGTCGTTTACCAATTAACTGCATTCGGACCTCTTTCCTTGGCTACTCAACATTTGGCTATTACGGATATCGTCCGCCATTCTCGATTTCATAGTCTTTTCAAGATACTACCCGACGTTCATGGTTCAACAACTGTGGGTTTCTACCGGCCTATAGACATAATAGTCTCACAGGACTTAAGGTCTTTAATTGAACATATACATATGTCCAATGACCCATGGACTCCCCGGTCTCAAAGGTCCTACTACCCATCACAACATTTGAGAGATACATATTACCTTCTTGCCCTTACTAGAACATACCCAAACTCATGCAGCTTCAACTACAATCTTGTCATGTCGTACTTTGATATATGGTGTTTCCCGTGGCGCCCATACACCGCGGTCAACACCACAAATACCAAAATGTCTCCATGGCTCCCATACACCATGGCAACACAAGATATCATAAATGTTTTCATGGCGCCCATACACCATGGCAACACAAGATACCTCCTACTCAATGACACGATCATGGTCTGGTTGCATTTGAAACTAAGAGATATACTGGAGCACCCTATGGCAATGTACTAGATTTCATAAACCTTTTCTCTAGGGAACCTATTAGATGCGGAATTCGTTATAATGTACTTACCTTGAGAACCGATACGCTGGTAGCTTTACTGTATGGGTCATCGTCACGGCGGCTGCACTTTACGGTTTGTTGTCATGGTGGCTCTACCCCACGGTACTTTACACGGCGCTTCACTCAATCCCTCCGACTGGTCAGCTCCTCCGGTCAGAACCCTCCGTAGGTAGACCCCCTTGATCAAAACTCCTCGTAGGTAGCCATCTTCGGTCAAAACTTCCCATAAGTAGTACTGTCTTCAACCGATCGTCTCTATATCATTATAACGAGAACTCGAATCTTACCAGGTTCCTACTCTTTCCGAAATTTGTTGTTTTTTTTTGTACCATCCATCTGGGTTGTTTAACTTATGGACTTTCACTATCAGTCCAACTCCAGGTAATATCTACATCTCAACTTTTCCCTATTGGGTAACCACCCACTTCTTAGGGAAATTTATTGGTTACTAACATCACTATGGTTATGGGTCTCACCTTGAAACCATAACCCATAGCTACTGGGGTTTCATCTATCGTATGGTTTCGTTAAGGAACTGATTCTCAGGTATTTAAAACCTAAGGTATCCCCACTTATTTTTCCTTAGGGTTCCTACTCTCAGGTACTGGAACATAGGAAATGCTCAGTTACTATCTCTCCATCACCATCGTCAAGGACTTAGTCAAAGACCTCAGTCCCCGGAGCTACGCCCCATTGCACGCATGGTGTCTGGCCTCTACAAGGTAGGGATTATCCTCTCAGGGTAACTTCAAAACTTTCTGTTCCTACATGGAACATAATCAACAGGTCACTGTTTCTACAGGGAAACCTAAACATAAGGTTTACTGTCTACAGAAAAACCTAAGCAGTACTGACTTCTCTGTATCGCTTCCCCTTGAAACACTAGGAGAGTATTTCATTTAGACTCCTGTATCAGAAGTCCTAGACTTTAGCAACAGCAGCCATATTCTGTGTTGTCTCTCCATTCTCTGGGTCTTAAATTACCCGACTTAACCCTTTTCCTTCAGGGTATACGTCCTTTTTGTATCACAATACCAGTATTATATCAGTACTCTTAACCTAGATGTCCATACAATGCTCAGAGACTAGCTATGAAGCTAGCTCTGATACCAAAATGTAACACCCTAAATTCCATACCACAAATCGTGTCGGATGACACTTGGTTTTACAAAAGTCAACAGAACTTGAGATGCTACATCAGAGTACCGCGGAAAACGTAGAGCAATGTACTAAAAATTTGGACAATATATGAGTAACCTGATATAAAAATACCCCGACATATGACAATGCCGAGCGTATGCTGGTATATTAAAAATTTCTCGAATGAATAATCATGTGATACAATATACAGAGCATTGTACAATTATATTTCACAAAAAGTAACTATACAACCTAGACCAAGCCTTGACCAGGCTTGGGGCAATGAACCTAACTCTGTTAACAAGGCAGAATGGCCAGGTAAGTGTCTACCATGGGGGCCTCACCGACTTATACGGCGACTGATTGGCACACCCACGTAGACTAGCCTTGCCTTCGGCACCAAACTATTCGAAATAACTTCATTAGACCCATGCCTGACATTTGGGTCTGATGATCATCTTCCGGCACTTGCCTCGACCGGTGCATTTCTACGACTCTGCCCTTGGTTCCTCTCTATGGCTCCGTCTATCGGTGCCTTCCCTTTCCTGACATTCGGTCTACTCATGTTGTTTCTCCCGCTCTCCGGTTCTTGGTCCTCCGGACCCTGAAGCTACAGCTGAGATCCAATTTACCCCATTGGATCTCAGGTAACGGTTAACCTTATGCTCAAACAATACAGTATACAGACAATAGATATTCAAGACAATACAACAAGATCTCATCGAGATAAATGTGACACAGACAGGACATAAGCACGAGCAATATGTAAAGTCCTACACAACAACAACCGCACATATACCGGTGCCACGATGTACGGTCGTGTCCTCAGCGCTAGGAAAACATAACGGTATTATCAAAACTATAACCCGTATAAACTGTCTGTATATCAATCTCTGAACGTATCTATCACATATATGTACTTAAGCAGCACAGGATTAGTGTTACAGTACGCGAATGTACCTCCGTTGACAATATATGGTACTTCTGGTACGTTTTGACGGAAACTGCACTTTTGACAGAAACACCGAGCTGACAACGGTACGTCGGGCAGCGTAACGACAGCAGATCAATATTATTGATATCCTATAATGATAATATCGCATTTATCAATATTTGACATCATAACAGGTATTTGAGGTACAAATTACCATTTTGCCCCTAGTTGCCTAATCGGCGGAATTTCGCCAGCACTTCATCACTTTAACTCTAATCTTCCAAAATTTTGCCAGAACTTCAACCCCACCCTGATTTTCGAAATTCATGAATAAAATACCCCTATCATATGATATCTAATCATACTTGGAAGATTAAAGACTAATCTAGCATTTTTACTCTAACTACCGAAAGAATTAAAGACTAAAGACCCTGCAAATTTCTCCGAGCTCTTCCTTCTCCAGAGCTCCTCTCTCTAACTTCTCTCTAAGATTTCTCTTTGCAATGGTGTGAATTTTCAAGAGCAAATGGAGGCTATTTATAGGGAAAAAGTGTGGCCAACTTGGTAATTTTCCCCAAAATTTCCCTTCAACCACAACCAAGCAAATTAGGGTTTTTGCACAAGTTTTTTCTCCTCCACACAAGCTCAAAACCGTCCCCCCCTATGTCACATCAATGTGATGTGGTGCTTTTGCTTTATGGTCTTGTACCGATAAAGTTCCCCGATCGGTGTCCTAAACGCATATTCTTGTAAAATCTCAAAAATCCGGAATCACAACTTTGAAGACCTTCTCTTTATCTTCAAAAGTATCTAGGTTAACTTAATTTTTGATTCCATTCAGGGCATTTCGTGCTCAGCCGAAGATTCTCGAAAAACGCGCCGGTTACGGAACGAACTTCTGAAATCATCAACCTCTGGACAAAAATCATCTAATTCCAAATATGTCCAGGAAATTCTCAACTCATTCCCAGATGTTGAGTTATGATTTATTTTCTTCAAATTCTAAATCTGTGACTATCTGCCTTTTTCACAGATTACCCTATTTCGTCTTATTATCAAAATGCTCTACCGATCTCGGAATGAACTTCTGGAACAGTTTATTTCAAGATAAAAATCCACTCTTTCATATTCTTTACTGACTTTAGAAACTTTGTTCATGGTTTTATATTCAGGATCCAATTCCTATCGGTGGTCATTTGTCATATTTGCTTTTCACATATAATATTATTATATTACAAAATCCTATCACCTTATCCTCTTGAGATTTTTTTGTCCTTTTTATTATTATTTTATTAATTTTCATTTTAATTAATTATTTATTTATTTAATAATATATAAAATAATTTTTTGATAATTTTTTTATATAATGTTTTTACAAAATTTTCCTATTAGTCCATTCTTGTATTTAGGCTCAAAATTACTTAATCTCATTTATTTTTCTCAATATTTTCCAATTAATTAGAAAATATATTTATGCTAATTTTTAGCCATTTACCACTAATTATAGGGTTTTACATATTTATCTTTGGATTTTCCTTTGTTCATGCTTAAGTAATTAGCCAATAATTACTTAATCAAACCCTTACTATTTGTTGCTAATTTCCTTAATTAGAATAACTTACTATCTCACAACTTTTACACTGATATTAGTTTTTTATGCCTCATGCATCATATCAAAACTCACGGGGGCATTTTGGTCATTATAATACTTTTTAACTTTTCCCCCTTTATTTCTTCAAAGTAGTAATTTAATAAATTACCTAAATTAGGGACAATATTCTTCCCTATTTCAAATATATATTTTCTTGCCTCTTTATAGTTTTCACAGGGTATTTTATAACCCGTAAATGCATTTAGGGACCTGTTTGAAAACTTTCAAACGTTCCAGGGACCTTATTGCAAATTATTCTTTTTTTAAGAGAAACTACCCCAAAAATAAGATAAATTCTCCACGAGATCTTTGAGATCCCATATTCACCTATTTCCAATAGGTATCATTTACTCAATATGATACTTATCATTAATGAGATTTTCAGGGTATTACAGTAGATATATAGATATATATGTGTGTGTGTGTGTGTGTGTGTGTGTGTGTGTGTGTGTGTGTGTGTGTGTGTGTGTGTGTGTGTGTGTGTGTGTGTGTGTGTGTGTGTGTGTGTGTGTGTGTGTGTGTGTGTGTGTGTGTGTGTGTGTGTGTGTGTGTGTGTGTGTGTGGACAGAGGCGGCCCAAAAATTTGGGAATTTTTTTAAAAAAAAATTCAAGTTAGAGGAGTATGGATTCAAATTTTCATTAACATTAGCATTATTTATCTACTTTCCTTGAATTAATACATGTTTGAATGATTGTCCACCCTTAAATTAAGTATCCACCCTTAATACATCAAGATTGCACTTCGTAATCGGATGGGGGATAAATGTTGAATGATTGTTTAACACCTTATATTGAAAAAAATGTATTTGATAGCATTGATAATAAGACAATTATGATGGAATTCCAAAACATAAGGCCTCGAAGGATACATTGTAATTATTTTTATTATAATATAATATACTTTTTTTATTAAAATATATGTACTTGAACTTATTGAGTGTCCACCCTTCATTGTAATTTATATAGCTGCATTTCTAACAGTATTTAACCTTGCTTTTCTAAATGACAAGTTTGTAAAATAATTTCCTCTTTTATTACATCATCAATATTCACTTGATTTCATAAATATTCTTTTGATATATTTTTTTTTCTTGTTTATATTCTTTTATTTTTTAATGCATTTAAAAATTTCCTTTAAAAAAAATTTCAGGGGCAACCCCACTAATTGTGCCCCCCTTCTATAATTTTCTGGGTCCGCCCCTGTGTGTAGATATACATATATCTACACACACACACATACATATACATATATCTACACACAAATATATATCTACACATACATACAGACACACACCCATATATCTACACACACACACAGATATATATATATATATATATATATATATATATATATGTGTGTGTGTGTGTGTGTGTGTGTGTGTGTGTGTGCATGCGTGTATTGCAACCCACATACATATACTCATTAAAAACCAAACACACTTGAGAGAATAAAATAGGGGTATTTTAGGAAGAAATTGACAAAAACTAAAAAGTTGTCTTATAATTAGGACCAAAACCAACCTCCAAATGTTGTCTTATAATTAGGACCGAAGGGAGTAGTACCTAAAGAAAAGAAAAAGCAACAAAACAAAATGCCAATAGAAGAAATGCCTATTCTCTCTCTGTTTCTTTCCTTCATGTTTATAAAAATGTTAGAATGGGTCCTATTCTCTCTCTGTTTCTTTCGATCTCTTTGGCTTTTTTCTTTTTTTTTTTTTTGGCTTGGATGGGGCAGCATAAATTCTTTGCTTCCATAACAAATAAAGTAAGCGTTGCAAAAAAAGTTAGGAGAAAATATCGTTCTCAAGTTCTTTATATATATATATAGTTCTCAAGTTCTAATCCCTCTTCTTTTCCGTGAATGTGAAAGATCAACCCATTATCTTTTGTTTGATACATATTCAAAGGTATTTATGCAAATACTATTAATCATATCAATAAAATTTATTTAAATAATAACAGAATTTTAAAAGATATGAACTAAAGTACTAGCTAAGATTATAAACTGCAATGCAAGAATGAAGAATTTAATTTTTCGAATAAAAATAATAAAATAAAAAATTAAAAAAACCTAGCTATACAAATAAAAACGTAAACATATTCTCCAATATCTTTTTGTTCCCCACTTAAATCCATCAAACCAGACTTAATGGCCAAATCTAATTTTGAAGGAAATTACCATTTTTCAACCTGAACATCATGTGTGTGTAAAATCATAAATAAGTGATTTTCTACTGAAATAAGTTGTTAATTGTTATACTCTTGTAATGAATATCTTAGGTAACAAAATTGATTTAAGATTTTGAAGTTTAACTGGTATTTTTTTTTTTTTACTTTTTCCCATATATGAAAGTTTATTAGAATTATTGTCTAATATCATATTATTTATAAGTCTCTTCTAGTGTGTTTCTAACAACCAAGAAAAAACCCTTAACATTATTAACTCTGCTGTAAAATTCAAAAACTTTTCAACTTTATCCATATACACAATATCCTATGAGAACAAAGTCTCTCTAGTCTCTACTTAAAAAAAAAGAATAAAATTGTACATTCATATAAAAAATTTAATGATGTAACTTATAAATAGAACAACAGAAATTCTTATCTCTACACCTTATAAATGGGATCAGATGAGTATAGTGTTTTCTCTCACACACACTCACGCCATCATGATCAATATATTATCAAGATGATCATAATTAGCTTATTTTGGACGCATTGCTCTTTGGCAAATATAGAGAATCCCAACAAGAATGGTTAGTGATACCAACAATCCCAAGAGAATAGCTGTTGCTTTCCTCACTTGATCCTCTTTCAAGGAATCTGCAAAAATCGACACCGTGTTATCATATGAAAGACCATATTATAGTGATCCCTCCAATCTTTAATATAAGACATATTTACCTAATTTGATTAGATTAAGAAAATTGATTAAATGAGTTAATATGACATGTATTTTCTAAAACATCTTAGTCATCTTCCTTAATATTCTCATTCCCTCTCCTCCTTGATCATTGTTGAGGGAGCATCAATATGAGTAAATTAGGGGAAAAAATGATAAATATGAAAATTTTGTCTTATATTTTGGGCCAAAATCAATTCTTAATTATATTTTATACTAAGAACATGAGGGAGCATATAACAGAGGCTTGGTTACTAGAATTAAATGGATTGAAGTGAGATTAGAGTTAGAGATAGGGGACGAAGAAGAAAGGTAATATATTTTTAGTTGCAATTTTTTTTTTTTTTTTTGCAACAAAGTTATTCATTTTTAAATAAAAATAATAGAAAAAATCGATACCATGGAATAAATAATAATATAATGCGCAGGTGTATTCACATTATATATCTTTATTTTAGGTAAGGAATGTAGAAGGAAATGGGTATCCTTTCCTCTAACAAATTAATATGCTTTTCAGACTGGAGTCTGGAGACTCCATTAAGTTCTATTAATTTAAGATATGAATTTGATAGAAAAGAAAAGGGAAAAAAACAACCAAAAAATAGAAAATAAGAAGGAAAAAAATGCACCTGTTGCTTGAAATGTTGGTAGCTATCTGTTGTAATAAAAACTTATTATTTTAAAGGTATAACCAAAAAAATAAATATATCTTTCTTTCCTTTCATCGTTTTGATCAGCTCTTTCCTTTCATCTCAGGTTAATAAACCATCTTATATCTTAATTAAATTATTTTTCTGTATGAATAAATTATAAATCTAATTAATTAAGAAAGGGGAAAAGTACAGAAATATTAAAAAGTAAAAGATTGAAAATTGACCATGAATATTGTCCAAAATTAAAGCACAAAAGCGTATGTTCTGAGTAGTGAGTACTTCTCTCTTTCCACTTTAGATTAAATTGGTATTAGCTTTATACCCAAAAAAAAAAATGGTATTTGCTAATAAAGTGATATTCAGTTGTGCTCAAAAAGTTATATTCACACTAGGTAATAACAACTTCAACCTCTATTTCTTTTCCCTCGCTCCCCTTATAATTAACTAACTTAATTAATTCATATAATTTCATTCAAATATTGAAGAATATTTTAAACTAAATTGCGTTTACTTCCTTTAAGAATATTATAGATAAGTGCCCTCTCTTAATATGATTGTTAATAAATGAAAGCTTATTCGTAAGCATTTTCCCTCATATGAAAACTCAAAGACAGGTAAAAAAAAATATTCCAGCGGTCAAGCTATTCATTTTTTGGTCAAGTTTTGATTGTCTCCAATCGGGTAGAGCATATCTTTCTTTCTTTTCTTTTTTTGGCAAAGGATAAAGTATCTCTTAAGTAGAGAGAGAGGGGGGGGGGGGAGAGAGAGGGAGAGGGAGAGAGAGAGAGAGAGAGCAAAGGAATAGAAAGAAAAGAAATGACGCCCCCACCCCAAAAAAAAGAAAACACACACACACACACATTTTATTTTCCCTTTTAATAATTAGATCTTCTCAATTAAGCAATCTTGTTAATGGCATAATTCCGATATCTGGACTTTTCGAGTTAATTTAGACGGTTTACAATTTTAAAATATTTATTGATTCTAATTTTTAAGGAAATTAAATTAAATTAAATGATGTTATAATACATTTAAAAAATTATTGAGGTTATTCAATCTTCATCAAGGCATACTACGACTACAGTCATAGAAAATGACACATATATTCTTCTCTCTTTTTGTGTTAATTATTCACACATAAATTCAAGAGAATTTAACCATATATTGTAATAAAGCACGTTCTGAGGTGCATCCATATATAGTGATAAAGTATGGCTAAAAATTTTTAGAGTGAAAGAAAGAACCTCTAAAAGAATGCCTAAAAATTCTAATACTATCTCTAGTATTTAATGTAAGAGCTAGTTCACTGGTTTAAGAAGATTGAGAAAACTAAATAAATACTTAATTATAGTGTATGTTACATGATCTTTCTAAAATACTTTTGTGTATCATTAAATTTTATATCAATTTATAAGTCAAGTAAATTAGTTAGGATAAAAATAATAAATATAAGAGATAAAATGAAATATATAAATATATATATATATATATATATATATATATATATATATATATATATATATATGACCAAAACTCACTTATAAACTACTATGTTTAGATACGGATGTATATATCTTATGCTAAGTAGAGATAGAAAAGGAAAAATAATACTCCCTCTGGTCCTTAATATAAGACATATTTGAGGAATTGATCTTTGTCCTAAATATAATAAATCGTTTTCACATTTGTCACTATTTTCCTAATTCAATTGATGCTCCCTCAATAATAGTCAAAGAGGAGGAGAATGAGAGAGAATTAAAGAATATGACTAAGGTGTTTTAGAAAATACATGTCTTGTTAACTAACTCAGCTAATTTTCTTGATCTAATCAAATTATATAAATATGTCTTATATTAAGAATAGAGGCAATACTAATTAAGGACGTACCAGAATCTTCCTCATAGTATCCATAGGCTCTGTAACGAACATAACACTGTGCTAGGAACACAGCAGCTTCTGCTGCTTGTGTCCCACACAAGCTCTTCATCTTCCCCAAAGCTTCCACAAGGCAAGAGGAGCAATCTGCTGCTCTTAAATCCCCCAAGCACATAGCTACACCCTCAACAAAACCTGATCTGCTAACCCTAAACACATAATTACTAGTAATAGCCGCCGTTAAATCCGCAACAACAGCGTCTCTTCTCTGGAAGAACTCAACTCCGACATGCCTCACCGGCTTCCGACACCTTTTGAACCTAAGGCTTGTGTCAGCTTTGCCCAAGAAATCCACATGCTCGTATCTGAGATGACACCCTTCTAGCTGCAAAATAGCTCCAAAGGAATAGGGACAAGCTAGGGTTATTTGGTGAAGAGACGTTTCAACACATGTTCTGCAATCTATAGGTTGCAAATCAGCCCTACATTGGTATAAGCCATAGATTGTGGCTTGATCCTTTAGTGTTGTTGTTAATGAGCTTTGGTTGTTGTTATTTCCAATGGAAAAGCTGTGGTAGGAAAATTGAGAGGATGAAGTAAAAGCTGAAGTGAGAAAAGAGTCTAGGTTACTTTCAAATTCAGAATTAGGTTGGTATTTTTCTTGGGAGCAACCTGCGTAGATGAAGGTTTGGGGTATGGTGGTTCGGTAGCCATGAGAAGTGAGTTCTGAAGAAGAGAGATAAAGAAGAGAAGAGAGTTTGAATGTTATTATAAAGAAGATAAGGCTGTGAGTAGAGAGTAAGTGAGGAGTTCTAATCAACATTATTCTTTTGGCTTGTTTTTTTCTGCAGGATGGAGCTCTTTTTATGTGACTTGGTTATAAATCTAATTAATTAAGAAAGGGGAAAAGTACAGAAATATTTAAAAGTAAAAGATTGAAAATTGACCATGAATATTGTCCAAAATTAAAGCACAAAAGCGTATGTTCTGAGTACTTCTCTCTTTCCACTTTAGATTAAATTGGTATTGGCTTTATACCAAAAAAAAAATGGTATTTGCTAATAAAGTGATATTCAGTTGTGCTCAAAAAGTTATATTCACACTAGGTAATAACAACTTAAACCTTTATTTCTTTTCCCTCGCTCCCCTTTTAGTTAACTTAATTAATTCATATAATTTTCATTTAAATATTGAAGAATATTTTAAAGTAAATTGCGTTTACTTCCTTTAAGAATATTATAGATAAGTCTCCTCTCTGAACATGATTGTTAATAAATGAAAGCTTATGCGTAAGCATTTTCCCTCATATGAAAACTCAAGGGGATTTTAATTGTAAGAGTTTTAAGGCAGGTGAACAATGTAATTTATTCAATACTTTAATCCTAATGACAGGTAAATAAAAAATATTCCGGCGGTCAAGCTCTTCATTTTTTGGTCAAGTTTTGATTGTCTCCAATTGGGTAGAGCATTTCTTTCTTTCTTTTCTTTTTTTTAGCAAAGGGTAAAGTATCTCTTAAATAGAGCAAAAAAAAACAAAAGAGAGAGAGAGAGAGAGAGCAAGGGAATAGAAAGAAAAGAAATGACGTCCCCACCCAAAAACACACACACACACACATTTTATTTCCCCTTTTAATAATTAGATCTTCTCAATTGAGCCATCTTGTTAACGGCATAATTCCGATATCTGGACTTTTCGAGTTAATTTAGACGGTTTACAATTTTAAAATATTTTTATTTATTCTAATTTTTAAGGAAATTAAATTAAATGATGTTATAATACATTTAAAAAATTATATGAACATTGGAAATAAAAGACAATCTAGAAAATTATCAATCTAAATTTGCATAATGTAAATCTCTCATACAACTAACAAATGAAAAGTTTGATTATTATTTTTATTTTCGAAAAAATCTAAAATTTTCAAACTTATTGAGGTTATTCAATTTTCACCAAGGCATACTACGACTACAGTCATACAAAATGACACATATATATTCTTCTCTTTTTTGGTGTTAATTATTCACACATAAATTCAAGAGAATTTAACCATATATTGAAATAAAACACGTTCTGAGGTACATCTATATATAGTGATAAAGTATGGCTAAAATTTTTGAGAGTGAAAGAAAGAACCTCTAAAAGAATGCCTAAAATTCTAATACATGCCGGTTTAGATCCTCTTATTTTTAAGTTAAAAACTACTTTTAAGCTAAAGCTAAAAAAAGTTAAAAGCTGTTTGGTGATTATATAAATTTTTTAGCTTTGAAGTTACTTAAAAGCTGAAATTAAAAATAAGCTGTTTGACAAAATTTTTGTCATAAGCACTTTTTCTAATAAAAATTATCATAAAATGTATATTATAAAATAACCTTTAAACTGCCAATATATTTACAAAATAAAAATACTATGAGAATAGATTTGCCAACAGTGGAGCACAATTAAGAAATATCCAGTGGTCTTACAAATTGTTAACCAGTATTCTATTAACATGAAATCACCTATCTCTATTTTCCATTAATGTTGATGCTATTTGATTTCTAACTCTATTCATATAACCATTATCTTTAGTTTTTCTATGACTATAGATAGTCATTTCTTCATCAATGTTACATTCTTCTTGACCCTCAAGAATATAATCAGGATTAAGATCACACTTGTCAAACTCTTCATCATCAGCACTAGACTTTTTAATGAAGTTATGAAGGGCTATTGTTGCAATAATAATTTTCTCCTACTTGATTAATGAAAATGGCTTTATATCACGTAAGATGTGCCACTTATTCTTCCAAACTCCAATTGTTCTCTCAATGACATTTCTTAGTGAGGAATGTGCATGATTGAAAACTTCTTGTAATCCATGTGGTTGACTGCAATCTCTAAAATCAGGAATGTGATACTTTTCTCCTTTAAATGGTGCTAGATACCCTTTCATGTTAGAATATCCAGCATTAAGAATTGGAGGTAGTATAAGCCAACGACAAATACTTACCTTGCTCAATAAAAAAATTAATTATATAAATTTTAAAATTTGTAGAAATTAAATTATTTTTACTTTTAATTTTTCAAATACAAATTAAAATAAATTATATTAAAATCATACTACAGACTAATTTTCATTTATTCCATATATAATTTTATCTGGAAAAATTATTTAAATTCGACAAAAAAAAATTAAAAAATGTTATTGCGTTTCCGTTTACTTGTAAAAGTATAAAATATGAAAACTTTTAATAGCACATTTTTTGAACCTGTATTATACTTTTGAAATGAGGAAAATGAAAAAATAGTAAATTGTGCATAGACCAAGGATAGATTACAGGTTCTCTTTTTTTTTTTTAAAAAAAAAAAAAAGAACTTATAAAAAAGCTCTTATGAAGAGCTTATTTTTAAACTCTTTTTTCTTCATTATAAAATAAGCTCTCATAATTATAAGAGCTTTTGTAAAATCCTGTTTGGCCTAACTTATACTTATAAAGAGAAAATAAGCCAAAAATAAGCTAGGCCAAACAGGTACAAATCTAGTATTTAATATAAGAGCTAGTTCACTAGGTAATTTGAGAAGATTGAGAAAACTAAATAGATATTTAATTATAGTGCATTTTACATGATCTTTCTAAAATACTTTTGTGTGTTAAATACATGCTTCACTAGCTTCCGACACCTTCTGAACCTAAGGCTTGTGTCAGCCTTGCCCAAGAAATCCACATGCTCGTATCTGAGATGACACCCTTCTAGCTGCAAAATAGCTCCAAAGGAAATAGGGACAAACTAGGGTTATTTGGTGAAGAGACGTTTCAACACATGTTCTGCAATCTATAGGCTGCAAATCAGCCCTACATTGGTATAAGCCATAGATTGTGGCTTGATCCTTTAGTGTTGTTGTTAATGAGCTTTGGTTGTTGTTATTTCCAATGGAAAAGCTGTGGTAGGAAAATTGAGAGGATGAAGTAAAAGCTGAAGTGAGAAAAGAGTCTAGGTTACTTTCAAATTCAGAATTAGGTTGGTATTTTTCTTGGGAACAACCTGTGTAAATGAAGGTTTGGGGTATGGTGGTTCGGTAGCCATGAGAAGTGAGTTCTGAAGAAGAGAGATAAAGAAGAGAAGAGAGTTTGAATGTTATTATAAGGAAGATAAGGCTGTGAGTGGAGAGTAAGTGAGGAGTTCTAATCAACATTATTCTTTTCGCTTGTTTTTTTTTCTGCAGTATGGAGCTCTTTTTATGTGACTTGGTTATAAGAATAAGATATTATTGTGGGGTTCTTTTTAGTCGTTTTTTGTCAGTGATTAGATAAAATTCAGAAACACCAGCATCCACCCTTGCTTTTTCACACTTACCAGCTGATGACGGTTTGTTCAAAAAGTATACAATAGGTGTGTAAAAAAAGCATGCAATAGGAAATAAAAAAATCATAATGTTAAAAGATTTAGGTTGGCAGCGCTAGAAGTTCATGAGGTAAAAGTAAATTCTACATATACTTTTTTCTTCCTGTTTTTCTAGAAGTACACAAGTTTCTTTGCATTATGACTCTACTAGATGCTTGGATGGAGAGAAGATTTGGGGAAAATAAAAGGAAAAAAGTAAAGAGAGAAATTCATTTGTTCTCCCAAGTGAGGGGGAAAAGAAGGAGGAAAGAAAAGTGGGCCCAAAAATTTCCTCTCGCTCTAGTTTCTCATGTCGACCACTCTCTCTATGTATTAAGAAACACTACATTTGGCACTGAAAATAAGAAAATAAGAGCTAGATAACTAATTATTGAATATTAAGAAAAATAATTAGGTTAGTTATCAATCATCAATCTATCAAATATTCAATTCATTCAATTCAATCAAATCAATCATCAATCAAATATATCAATCATCAATCAATCAATCATCAATCAATCAATCAATCAAATATATATCACTAAACCTCTAAGCGACTCATTTATTGGTCCACGTGGATTGCCAACATTGCACTATCGACACAGTGGTCATCAGTTGGACAACCACCTATGGATCCACGTGTTCATCTTTCTCGTATTTATACTATTGTTTCAAACTCATTACCAAGAGTTGTCAAACTGATATCTTATGCCATTGGACGTGCCACTTATTATCATTAATTATACGTGTAGTTTCAATGTGAATTATTCCATTCCCCATGCATCATAAAGGACTATTCCATTTCACATGCGACGGTTTGAAAAAAAAAAAAAACCTCTTTAGTGAATCCCCGTGTATGCATATGTGAGTCACTCCAACACTAGTCATCACCCTCGGCGAATGAGGCAACCCGTTAATCCTATTGGTCATTCTCTTCATTTCAGCATTTAGTGCAGCAGTGTATAATGAATCCTTTAGTGAAATCCCTAAAACACCTTTAGTCTATATAAAGATGATCGTGCCTCCAACAATATCACACACCATCTCGGCTCTTTGTCTACGACACATCCATAACTACGATAGAAAACAGAAAATGTCTTCCTGGGGAGTAGCCACATTGTTGCAAGTTGATGACAATCATTCCAACTGATGGGTTATTTATGCGAAGATTATTCCTGTGTTTTGGGATATACCTCATGCAAGAAACCGCTACAAGTATCATACAATGCTATACAATGCTATTTTGAGTGATGTGAAGATATTCTATATTTTCTCATTTTTTCATATATATATGAGATGTATACATGGTTTTGACTCTGACAATTTATCTTTTGTGTTGTAAGGAAACATAGTCCTTTCAGTTGTCCATCGTTGCAACATGATTAGGAGATTCTGCGGGGTGCTTGTACCCGGTTTCAAGTTTTTATTTAGGAGGTTCATAGTCGAGATGGGCCAAAACATCCTGATCTAAAGATAGTCATGGAACTGTTCACCCAGATTGAGTTGCTAGCAGATGTTTTAAGACACCTAGCATATTTTTCCAGCCACTTCTGACCATGGCTTCAACAACTTACAAAGAATTTCTTCAAGATTAATACAAAAGATGATATCAACTGGTGGTGAGTCGAGAACAACAGTTACCTTATTGGTAAGTTGTTTCGTTTTGTGGCTAAGTACCTTTTGGCAAGTATTCTTTCTTTATTTTCTTAATCCTCAGTTTATGCACAGATGTTTGTGGTATTCTACGTTCCTTCTAGATCATTCTCGCTAAGGTTGTTGAGTCTTTTTTGGAAGTACCTCATGCTGGAAGTCGTTATCAGGTTACGTACAACGTTGTGCTAGCTAATGCCAATGTATTCTGTCATTTTTGGTACAACCGGTGTATCATTTTAACATCCTGACTTTTAAAACTACTTATGATTACCCAAATGTGGTTCTTTTATATGTAATCCAGAGATATGTCGTGCTGGCAGTTGTGCGACGTCGAGACATGATCAATAGGTTCTGTGGTGGGCTGGTCCCTAGGTTTACTTTCATCTTCTAATCTTTTGCCTTATGTTGTAGATTTTATAGGACTGGTGTTGGGGGGTTTTGGAATGAGTGATGTACGTGTCGATGGGGAGACATTGTTTCAGTTCAACTTTGAGATAATGAATGAGTGGTACAAATGAATAAGGTAGTTCACTGCATATATTAAAATAATGCCTTAACATGAAGTTAACAATAGATTAATAAAAGTTTAATTTCTGTTTTTTTTTTCCAGTAGGAATCCATTTCATTGTTGCTTTAGAGGTACCCTAGCATTTTGGGCGTCCATTAACTTTGCAAGAGTTCCAGACAAGAATAATGTTTATGTTGCGTTGCTCTAGGTTAAGATGGAGTGCCTGTTAATGTTGATCAATCTATCAATCCTCCTTTGTCATGATTACAGTTTCTGGATGTTAACTTATTTCTAATCTTGCAAGTGGAAAGACCATGTTCATAAGTCATTGTGACATGTCTGAGGCCATTTTTAACTATAACCATTTTAGTGTTGATGATTTCCGAACAAAGCTTAATCAGCTTCCTACAAAGGAAGTTCAAGATGTGGAAGAAGTAATTGATCTTTCAACCTATCTTATTTATGTTTTCGTCTCTTATGTTTTCTCTCAATGAATTTGAACTACTTAAGTCTCTTATTGCCTAAGTTTTAGTATTCTACTTTGTCCATAATCTTTTGTTATGCAATCCCGAATGTAACCTTGAAAACTTTCTCTTGATGTCAATCTTATGAGGATGTTTTGATTTCAATATATGCAGTACTACCAAGTTTCTTTTTCATGATCTCTCAATGTCTCCATATAATACATATTAATGTTTGCATGAGCTACCTTTTTCATACGAATCGAACGTGAAATAAAATGGTCATGGAATTTAAAATATTCAGTGCGTTATATAAATGAGTATCAAAACCAAGTGCTTACACATCATCAGAAACTGTGTAACAACATTCCAATAGTTATGTTTTAAATTTTTAAATGTTTTGAACGATTTGATTATTAAAAAAATGATTTTTGTTGATACATTTACAGTTTCGATTATATATACTGCGTAAATGTTGTGGGTTTGTTAAAAAATTGATTCATACTTATTTTAACCATTTTAAGTTTATAACATAAAGTTTTTTACTGCCAATTATTTGGAACTGATTAACTTTAAAGTGTAAGGATTTAATAGGTGTTGCATTTATTGATTTAATATAGTTCCCTTTAATAAATTCATTACGTTATG
Organism: Acacia pycnantha; assembly: GCA_025563575.1. Lineage (NCBI taxonomy): Eukaryota > Viridiplantae > Streptophyta > Magnoliopsida > Fabales > Fabaceae > Acacia > Acacia pycnantha. The sequence goes on from JAMWYP010000281.1 coordinate 472,321, forward strand.
TAAATTAGTATCAAAACCAAGTGCTTATGCATCATCAAAAACCGTGTACCAACATTCCATTAGTTGCTTTATACGTTTTTTAATTTTTGAAAGTGTTCTGTCGTAGAACACAGATGTCTAGCCTCAATGGGCTAGGTATATATGATTGATATTGGATCGGGTGTATCGCCCACTGGTATCTATGGAGGAGATATCAGCGGTTGCTAACGGATCACTGTGCTACACGGGGTTGGCTCTTCGCCTGAGGGTGGTGTGTGTGCACAGTGAGACTGAATGGTAAAGAATGTAATGGTGAACGTGGAGAACATACCTGGTGGGTAACCTCCTATTTATAGATATTACCTAGGGTTTCGTTCTCCTAACCTTCAGTCTTGGCGTCGTGCGTATCTCACGTCTTAATGGTGCCTGCTCCAGTATCTGCATGATCCCTGAATTAACGGCACATTAAAGAGGTGATTGGTAAGTTACCTATCTCAAGGAGGACTTCCCGCCTAAGGCCCTCCAATTGGGCTCAGCCTCTGCCAAGCCCATTATTCGAGTCCATAACAGTTGCCCCCAAGCTTGGTAGTTCAGGTCTCTGAGTTGTCGAGGTTAATTGATTGCTTTCCGAGATCTCCTGCATCCGGCTTTGCTTTCATAGCAACTTTCCTGGCCTAATTACCTGGTTTATATTCCTGCATTTAATACCGCGTAAGTAGATCTTAATAAATAGAAAATACTTACTGCACTGCGCAAATCGTTCAACGTGCTCATTTCAGATACTTGTCCGAGCTTGCATTAAACTTTCTGGTTCGCGTTAACCCGGGTTTTTGACAACATGCAAATCATTGCCCACTCTATCTGCCCCCCATCTTGGTAGTTTAGGTTTCTGAACTGCCAGGATGTGCTATTTTCAAAATCCGGACCATGTGCTCACGATTGCTGGAGGTCCGCGTGCGCTGACCCAGAATTCCAGGTTTATACACTTTAAACCGAGACATCAAGGTTTATAGGCTGTAACCCCGAGATTCTAGATTATATACTTTTAATATCGAGGCCCCGGACGCTTGACCGAGTTTGTCTTAACTTCGGCATTTTAACCGAGCGGAAACCATCATCCCGGTGTCTTCACAGTACTTGAGATTCTCTCCTCTGAACTGTATCGAGTAGAGTGTAAGGAAATTCTCTATATGTGTGCTGCCCCCTTCTTTGATGAGGTGGAGACACGTGGCATACTCTGATTTGATGACCGTTCAGCTTACATATCTTGTGTCATACGGTCATATCTTCACATTAATTGGGCGCTTTTCGGTTTTCGTGCATCATCAATACTCACGTCCTTTAACGATGGTCATTATTCCCTTTCTTGGAAAAGAAATTGCCGTTTTTTCATTAAAGTGTCATTTATTGCCGCTAAGCCCTTACAGTTTGCTTGGCCTATAAATCCCTCCATCGCCTCTCATTCTTCATCACAACTGGCTTGGTTCCATTCTTTTCTGGGTGAATATTTCCCAAAGATATGATGAGCTTCTTGGTGAGAGTTTCGAACTCTATCATCCGTTGCCTAACTTCCATTTTTCCAGCCATGTGGGGAAGAAGAGTGCGTTGCCGGAAGGAGGAATGGCCTTCTTGGTCGCTGTTCTGCGGCTTTGTCTTCGGATGTATTTGCTAGTCTTCAAGCACTTCGCGTGGTGGATGCCTGGGATCCCAGATGTATTTGCCAGTCTTCACATCTGGTTCGACTTCGTATGGGATCTTGGGAAGAGGTTCAGGCTTTTATTTGAGCATCTTCTAGCCTTGCACCTGGGCTTCTTCATCCACCATTGGAGACCCGAGAGATGTTTGCCAGTCCCCCTGGACTTGTCTAAACTTCTCTAGGGTCTGCTGCATATTCGGTGAGCGCCTTCAAAAACATGAAGTCCTTGCTAAATAATGATTTGGTCTCCGGGGCCAGCTATCCCAACCAACGTAGGAGGGAAAGCTGGTTATCATCAACAGTTGTAATTAGGGGATCCAGAAATAAGGTTTACGACTGTAGCCTTATTTCCTGTACTTTGATCCTTCAACCACCTTTGTAAGCGTGTATGGCAGTTTATTTCCTTGTAAAAACACTGTGTAACTTGATCAGATATCAATACAAAGTTTGCTTTTGTTTTTCACTCGTGTCTTGACTGAGATTGAATATATGCCGATGTCATTTTTCCTTATTTCTTCTGTCAACCATGTTGGGCTGGTTTAGTCATCCGAGTTTTGTCATTTAATCCAACATTGCGCATGTACACACAGCATATGTTAGAAAAATTCATTCCATTCACGCCATATCACCCCGGTTATGACCGTGGCGAATTATACCATGTTGGACAAATATCTATTTCATTCGTACCGTATCACCCCGGTTATGACCGTGGTGAACTATACCGAGTTGATCCGTTGGGAAAATCCCGTTATGGCCCTTTAGTATCTGGACTAAATTCTCCTCACAATAAAATAGCTTGATGTATCATCCCAATCAGATTATCATCAGGAAATATTAGGAAAATAGGATGTACCTTGCTCGAATGTGAAAGGACGTATCCCCTTCTGCTATGCTGACGCATTATAGCGTGTAGCTGCACCTCCAGGCCTGGGCGCCTTCCAATAGGTGCTTGGAATCCGTGCACAATTAATGTTTGCGTCGTTTCAGCAAAAAACATCATTGCAACTTTTGGGATTTGGCCTTAATTTTTCCCGCGCGTGGACATAACTGCCCCTGCCATTTCGAATTCAAAAATTCCTTTCAAACTTTTTTGAACTCCAGAACCTATATATTTCCTCTTTCTTCTTCCTGTGGGCACTTTTGCATACTCAACGCTTTGCCTGCCCTCTCTGCAAGAAAACCTCACGATAATCTGCTTCTTCTTGCATTCGCTCAACTTTCGTCGATCTTCTTATCAGGTATTTCCGTGTCTCTTTTAACTTTCATATACTCGTCTAGTATTTGGAGGATTTTCCTAGACTTTGTGCCATTACTTAGAGAGTACTTTATTGAGTTTCTGGGTTTTCTGGTTTAAACGAGTGATTCTCGCACCATATCTTCATTAGATCAGAACAGATTTTCATTTTAGTTGCCCAAAAATGGTCGTCTCACATCCCAACCCAGAAATTTTTCCGGCCTTAGGTTATTGTCGACACCATAATCCTCCCCCCACCAATGCTGTTCCTAGAAAGGTGAAATATGTTTGGGCCAACCTTTAACGTTGCTTGCCCCGAAATGAATGCGAACCCAGGATTGTGACATATTTTCTAACTTTGCCCTTCCTTTGCATTCTAGGTTTAGATGGCATCCTCTTCTCAGTTGTAGTCTTTGCCTACGGCGGATGAGTGTAGTTCGTCTGTCTCTGTCCGGAACCCCAACTCCTCGAAGAAATTCGTTCATATCAGAGTGACCCTGATAATCCTGATAACCCTGATATCAGTCCCTGATAACCCTGATAATGTCGCCTACCGATGACAACTTCGACGACCCGAGAGATCATAGATCTTGAAATCAATCCTGACGCGAATTCTGATAACTCTGATATTTCTGATAACTCTGATAATTATGATAATCTCCAGTTTGTACTGGACGGTAATTCTATCCTAGCACAAAGCTTACATGTGGAGCTGGGCCACACCGGATGAAACTCCGAGACCAATAAAGATAAGTACATGCAGTATTTGACTCATGTAGAAGAACTCCCGATACGTATTTCCTTACCCGTTTTTGAGTGTAAAGATCTAACGAGATTCTGACGAAGGAAAAGGAGAAGACCTCTGTGGTTCAAAGTCGATAATTATATGTTTCTACGAATATCCTCGGTGACCGGTGTCAGTAGAGAACTTCAAAGGTGAACGTATAGTCCGTATTAAGAAAAACCACCTCCGTGACGTGTTCTATATTTCTTAGTTGTTACAAATCCGACCGTGATCGTGTCATTGAGTAGGAGGTACCTTGTGTTACCAGGGTGTGTGGGCACCATGGAAACATTTAAAGTATCTTGTGTTGCCATGGTGTATGGGAGCCATGGAGACATTTTGGTATCTGTGGTGTTGACCGCGGTATATGGGAGCCACGGGAAACACTATATATCAAAGTACGATATTGTAGTCGAACTTGAGATAGAGTAAAGATCCGGAATTTATGACCCAAAGTCCAGATAATACGGAGTTTAGTTGGTAGAGTGAAAATTTCGAGGGCGAAATTTTGTTTAACGGGGGGAGAAATGTAATACTCGGATGATTATTTATCTAGAATATTATATTTTGATAAAAAGTACCTATTGGAAATAAGTGAATATGTGGTTTCAAAAATTAGGTATTATTTCAAGGGCTATTTCTATTGAAAATAGAAGAGATAAAGTGCCAAACAAGCCCTAAATGCTGTATGAATCGTAAAATACTATGATAAATCCTGAGAGGCAATAAAATAATTATTAAAAATTTGAAAGTATTTTGTCTCTAATTTAGGGAATTTTTGGGATTATTTCCCTTGGAAAATAATGAGGCAAAAATCAAAAAGTATTTGAAGGACCAAAAGGACCCCATGATTTTTAATATTTTACATGGGACATAAAATACCAATGTCAGTCCAATAGTTGTGAGATAATAATTAATCTCAATTAAGAAAATTGTCAACAATTAGTAAGTGATTAATTAGATAATTAATGGCTAATTGTTTAGACATGGATAAAGGAGATATTCAAAGTTAATTATTTAAAACCCCTAATTTGGGATTAATGACCAATGGAGGGTCAAGATTAGCATAAAGAGTGTTGCTAATTAAATTGGCATAATTAAGAAGTATGTAAGATGAATTGTATAATATCCCTAAAGTTTAATTAACCATAAAGTAATCTTTGGCAAAATGCAAGAACCAATGGGATAATTACCTATTAGATGAATTAAACATAATGTAAAGTGATTATAAAACAAAGTTGAAAAGTCAAATAAGGGAAAAGGGGATGGGAACCGAAAATTAGAAGAGGAATATGAAGAAAAGAAGAAGTGAAATGAAATAGAAAACTTAGTGAGAAAGTTGTTGAAAAGTCAAAAGGTTACAACCAACCAATAGGAACACATAAACCTTATGATATTTGATGCAAGTGGAAGGCAACATCTTTTTGCCAAAAAGATGCCATGTGATTCGAAAATAAGGAAGAAAAGGGAAGAGAAAAAGAAGAGAAAATGTTGTGTGTGTAAGTGGATAAAGAATGCAAGTGGATGAGGAAAGATAAAGAGAAGGGAAAGCAACATCTTTTGGCCAAAAAGAGGCCATGCAATTCGAAAGAAATGAAGAGGAAAGGAGAGAGAAAAGTGCAAGTGTGAAAGCATAAAGCAAGTTGGTGGAAAAGTGATAAAGTAGAAAGGGATTTTTGTGAAAAGGCAAATAGGATAAATGAGAACCGATAGAAATTAAATCCTACCTTGAAATCCTTGGATTAAGTAGAAAACAACTGGACATATTATGAATCAGTGAATTTTTATCCAGAATTTGATGTTACCCGAAGTGATTTCCGTAACCGACGGCGTTTGACCTAGAATCTTCAGCAGGTTAGGAAATACCCTGAATGGGATCAAAAATTTAGCTAACCCAAATATTTTGAAAGAGGAAGTTTAGATCTTCAGGGCAATGCTAAGGAGTTTCTGAGATTCTTCAAGATTACGCGATTAAAACACCGATCGGGGATTTTATCGGGTAGAAATCCATAAAGCAAATAAAGGTGACATAGCATGACATCATTTCTTTGACATTTGGGGAGGGGGAGGTCGGAACATACATTGTGGGGAGGAGAATGGAGCTCACAAAAACCCTAACTTCCATGGCCAAAAGTGAAGGAGAAGTTGGAAGAAATTACAAGAGTTGCCATGAGACTTTTCTATAAATAGGGCTCCATAATTCACTTCATTCCTCACAATTTCCTCAAGCAATTCAAAAGTTAGAGAGAGGTTAGAGAGAAGGAGGAGTTTGGAGAAAGTTGTAGCGAAGTGCTGGGTAAGTTCTTCGGTACCTAGTCTTAAGTTCCGGTATTTCTTTCGGTAGTTATAGTAGGAATGTTAGTTTTGTCTTTAATCTTCTAAGTTAGTTTAGATATCATGTTTTAAGGTTAAATATGATATTTATTTTGAAAATATGTTGGATTTAGAGATATGGAAAAATTTTGGAAGATTAGAGTCAAAGTAGCGAAGCTCTGGCGAAATTCCGCCGATTAGGGGGTCAGGGGTAAAATGGTCATTTTTGACTAAAATGACTGTTATAATGATTGATTTGTAACAAGTACGCTATTGTCCTTATAGGATACCTGTGATTACGTTCTGACCAACGGTTGTACCGTATATCGTCAACGGAGGTACGTTCGCGTACTGTAACACTAACTCTAATGGATATAGTATGTGTATATGTGATGTGTGTATGGTATGTGTGTGTGTGGTATGTTGATTGAATGCATATGAGTGTTAGAAGATAATTGTATGCATGCTGGGAGCGATATATCTGTGATGCTGGGAGCGATATGTCTGTAATGCTGGGAGCGATACATATGCAATGCTGGGAGCGATACGTTTGCATGCTGGGAGCAATACATTTGCATTGGTTGGGTGTGATTCATATGTTGTGTTAATATTGTTCTGTGACCCATATGTTGTATATGTAAACATGAGGTTAACCGTTACCTGAGGTCCGGTGCGGATCTCAGCTCTTAACATAGCGTTAGGGTCAGGAGGACCGAGAACCGAGGAGAGAGGAAAGCAGCAAGCTTAGAGATCCGGCTGCAGACCATCTTTTGTTGCCACGGCATGGGAATTGCCAGGGAGACACTTCTGTTGTTTTAAAAACTCTCGTTATCGTACCGTCTCTATAATTAGCCAGTGGGCATTTTGAATATATATATCAGTTACACTCTTGCTCCGATGCTCTACTCTGATGAAAAAATTTTATACTGCTTTTGGAAAACGGGATGTTACATTCATCAACATCATCCATTTATACATAATAAACATAAGTAGAAGAAGCCTAATAATAAGCCAATGTAGCACTAGAATTACTGTCAATTATTACTTAATTTAAGCAGGATAACACTGAAGTCAATTGGCAATAACAGTGTTGAAAAAATTGAAATAACTTTCTACTTGCAATGTATTTAAAAAAATTGTTCATTCTTTGATCTGTTACGTTGTACTGCCTATATATACGTGGTCATTTTCGTAACTTACAACCCAATTGGAAATACCTGTATATTAGTTAATTTTACATATAAACGATGTTATTATCAATATATCCTTCTAAACCTCCTAGCCATTCATTGATTGGTCACCTGTTTGATCTACTTGTCGCTTTTTTAAAAAGTGAATGGATCTTACCTGGAACCTTGTCTCACGTATACATGTCGACGCAACTGCAGTGCCATATTGAATGTCTTTTTCAAACAAACTTTGAATTTCATTGGCCAGTTCGAAGGACTCTTCAACTATATCTAAACCAATCGTCTTTCGTTGGCATCTCATTTTAGTGTACACGTGGTTATTCTGCAAGAGTCATTTATGTATACGTTTACGGTTATCACTCCACGGTGGTTGCTTTTTCCCAATGCATATGCAGTCTACTAAACGATTCGTCCTTCAGTTTTTCCCATGCATATGAAGACTTACCGTCGTTGTCATTTATTCGTCTCTGTTCAACCATTGGTTTAACCATTTCATTCGTCATTCGTTTCTCTCCATGCATATGTTGACTTACTGTCGTCGTCATTTAATTACCTTTATTCAACAATGGTTTAACTAATCGGTCACTTTAAATTGTCGTTCTTAACATAATGAGGTTGGATGCCTATTTAACCCGTTGTTGCTCTGTCTTTCACCGCCAGTTGCGAAACTGGAGTCGGAAAACCTGAATAGAAAAGTCCATATTTGACAAAAATGGCTACCTCGAATGTATTGTATTTTCTTTCCCTTGATGGAGCAACAACAACTGGGCTATTACTGTGAAGGTGGTGTCTCATTTTACTGCCTCCTAGGATTTTTCATAATTTCCCTAGGCTATCTAAGCATCCCAGGGGTATTTCGGTCATTTTGACTCCAAAATCTTTTTCCCCGATTTCTAAGATATTTTTCCCTCATAAATTCCATAAATTCAATATAGAAATTGATACCACATATTCACTTATCAGAAATAGCCATTTTATTTATCCGGGTATTACATTGAAAATGCACAATAGACAAGAACTCAGTGAGATGTAGTAGAATTAAGTGAATTGCAGACAAGAAATGTGATATGTACCTATCCACATATGATGCCAAGTAACAATTTTTCTTGGTTTCACACAACCTTTGTGTGCTATGTATGTGTGTGTCTCCTTTAAGGGTGTCTCACTTATATAGTCTAGGCACAAGAATCTAAAATCATCGCTTTTGCCTAATTCACCCAACTTACGATGCATGCACCTACAATAACGCCGTCAGGGAATTAGTATGTATGTGTGTCTAAATGATGCATTTAAATTGTGTACTCATAGAAGAAGATACTTACTTTAAGAATAAGGTCACCACTGAATTAGTAAGATCCTATTTAGGAGCTATCAGGGATAGTATATCCTTTGTATCAATGGAAACCGGTTGCTTATCAGATATGCCTACAACTTCATTGACAAGCCACAATCTAGTTTCAAAAGATCGATTAAATGCCATAAGGATAATTTGTTCTTTAGCATCCAACTTAGGCTTCTCAACAATTTTAGAGGCTGGAGCTTTAGGAGGGGTTTTGATCGAGATTTCTTCATGTGGATCAGAAACATGTACAAATTTCTTTGGCCACGAGATGAAGGTTCCCTTAACATCACTCACAACCTTCAGATCACCAGTCGGGAGAGGGAGAGGTGCATCAGCAATGATCACCTCTTCAACTGACACTTTGACTTGATCATCAACTATTTGTTGGTGGTGTACAGCTGATCCCAAGTTGTGGATAGTCTCATGTGCAACTAATCAATTATTAGGATCCTCCACATAAAGGTCACAAGGTTTAGGACCCTCTGGTTGTCCAACAATGCAACAACTCCCTTTAGTGCTCTGCTGCATAGGTGCAGGTGGCTATACCACAAGAACACTGGTCTCATTACGTGAGCTCACAATCATCATCACTTCCTCCTCATCTTGCTCATCTAGGCTTCAAACATTGCCCTCAATAAAGCTTCTCGCACCTCTACTTGCTCACTCACAACGGACACGATATGTTTCATCTCCTCCTGAGTAACCATACTTTGTTTATGGCGTTTGGATGATCCAAAGTATTGCCTTAGGCCTACCCCTCATCCAATTCTCTTGACACGCCCGGCATAATCGGGTTTTCACATCACAACAGTCAAAATATCATTCCTCGCGTCAGTCAAAAATGATCCCTTTGCTTCTTTTTTTCTTAAGTTCATCTTGTAAGATACAGATAATGATAAGCTTAATAATGAAACTTGTTTAGTAACTAAAAAACAACAATAATGATACTTACAATTTTTTAGCAACTATACGAGTCGGTTTACTCGTATAAGACCCGCTTGTCTTTCAACGAGCATACAACCACAAGTCTTCGCGACATATTGGAGATGGTAGAACACATAACTCAGAAGAATTGGATTCAGCTTCTTCTTCCAATCTCTTTCGCTTGACCGCCATCAACTCTTTTTCAGCCTTTTCATAACAGCCACGAGACATTATATGTGAGCAATCATTCTTTCTACTGGTCTCTTGTGCTTGTTCCTTTTTTTGTGAATAAGAATTCAAAACAACTATTAATTGAATTCCAGACCATCTCACTAATAGAAATTATAGAACTTCTGCTTGATATGAACCTCAAACACTAGTCAAATTTGCTTCATCAACTTTCAAGACTTGCATAGAACAATGGCAAACTTTTACTGTATTACTCTATCTACAGTCATATTCACATAAGAACTAAGACATGCTCTGATGCAAGACAAAGGATGGAAATGTCATTCTATAATTGCATGAAGCTGGAATTAACAAGTAGAAATATTTTATTTTTCTTCTATTCACATACCAGACCATCTCACTAATAGGATTAGATGAACTCAAGAATATATCACATATTTGCAGAGGTTCTTAAGCAAACAAAAAGGGTAAAGAAAACTAAATATAAACTCACCAAAGCTTCTAGAGTAGTCCACATCTGAAAAAAAAAAAAAATTGTAAAGTATTTTCATCAAAATATGTATACTTGTCGCAAAGATTAGGGTGAAGCTGACCATTTTTAACTTCGACATGCACATAATTGTTAAATAGGGAGGTCTTAAACTTCCTCCAGCGAGCAACACAATATGAAAATGTCTTCTTTTTCAACGTCTGACTGTTAGGAATATCGTATGTTAGCCGGATAGAGTCCCAAATATGATCTTTTACTTTCTTCTGGTCAACATTTTTCCCCTCATCTATCAAGATGCTAGGCTTGATGCATGCTAAGAGGTCAACATAACTCCTATATGTGTTTTTATTAGGGTCGATAGGATTCCAATGTCCATTAAAATGAATCTCGATCTTTTCCCTGGCAGTCCGACTTAGGGCAATCTCTTTCAATCGTGTGCCTCTTCTACCACGCCGTAAAGTCCAGTTACAAGGCTCACTTTGAGATGTACTAGGTTCACTCTGATTCACACCAGTAACTAGTGTGCCTCAAACAGGACCAAATTCACTTTCTCCGTTCATTTTTGTGACATGAAGAGAGGTTGAGAGAGGTGGTGTGAGAGACGAATACCTGAGCGACTAAGAGAGTAACAAAGGCTGGTGGTGGTGGGCGAGGAAGAGAGGTAATGCGACAGGAAGAGGGGTTTCGAAACAGGAAGAGAGGTTTAGATAGAGCAACTTCAGGTTTCGCGCGAAGAAGAGAGGATATAGTAAGCAGGTTCCTTTTGGCGTTGGTACTTTTATGATCGGATATTTTTAGAAGCCGGTCTTAAAAGTTAACATTTAAGACCGGTACGTATTAAACTCCGGTCTTAAAAGTAATAAAATTTTTATTTAATTTTTTCTTATCTATTGGACCAGCTACTATTTACGTTCGATCTTAAAAGTTTACTCTAAAAAGTAATTGAAATTTAAATTTTTTAGAAAAACTTTTTACACTGATATTCTTAAACGTCGGTCTTACAAGTTAAACCTTTAGACCGTTACGTATTAAAATTCGGTCTTAAAAGTAATAAATTATTTATTTAATTTTTTTCTTATATTTTGGACTGGATACTATTTAAGTTTGGATGTTGCCGATTCTGAGTTCCTGAGCAACAGAGATGAAGAACTTGAAGAAGATTAATCTAAATGCTCTGAATCAAATCTTGGCACACTAACGAACGTTTGGTCAATTAACAATAGGTGTGCTTTTTGCTCCACTTTCTTAACCACGTGGACACTTTTGCACAAAAAAAAAGCATTTAGTGTTGGGTGCTCCTAAGGGTAAAACACATGTGTATTTTTTTCACCTTTACCCTTTTTTTTAACGTTTTAAACCGATTGTTTGGGAAAATGGTCTAAATAATATATTTTAGACCTATGATTAAAGGATCCAATCCAAAAAGTTATTGATATTTACGAAACTACCACCGGTCATACTTTTTAGACCAAAGCAAACAAGGTAGTCTAAAGGCTCTTTTTTATAGTAGTGTGTGCACATCCAACACAGACCACAACACAAATATAACACACAAGAATGGCGGATGACAAGAGAGAAAAAACAGAGCCCTAGATGACAGATCTGACACACATGGTTTCATTCTCATGGATCAAACATTAAAGGAACACCTATGGAACTTTAGGTGCAGGGAGAGATCATGGTTAAATGAGGCTTTAAAGCTTACTGACCAAAAGAGATCACCGAATCAGAGCAGATCAACGACAAGAGAAGCTTTAATTGTAGATAGCCCCTTACAAGCCTCAATTAGCAATAAATTATTCACAACAAAACTTTTATAGTAAAGTTGCTTATTACTAAAACTTTGTTGTGGACAAATCTGACTAGGGAGGAAAAAAGAGGGTTTTCATTTAAAAAAGGGTTAAGGAGTAATTTGGCCAACAAACTATTACCTCAGGAGCGTCTAGTACAAATAACTTTTAAGTGAACCAAAAATACTAAAAACTTTTAAAAATGTGCAGTCAGCACAAAAAATGAGTAAAAAAATTGTGCTAGACACTCCTGAAGTAAAACTTTTATGTGTTGGACGCTCTTGAAGTAAAAGTAATTTGTGCTGATTGCACATTTTCAAGATTTTTTTGGTATTTTTGGTCCACTTAAAAGTTATTTGTGTTTGGCGCTCCTAAGGTAAGAGTTTGTTGGCCAAATTGTTCCTTAACCCTTTAAAAAAAGTGAAGGCAGCATGGTCATTTAATACGATTATGAAATATCTAATTAGTCCTCTTGGCTTTACTTTTTTTTTTTTTAAGTGTAAGACTTAATTTAAATGTTGATATTTGAGTTAAATATAAATACGATTTTCTTGAAAAAACCTAAAAAATACACACATAAATTTTAATTTTTTAAATTAGTCTTATTGCAACATAGCTATTAATTATAAAAATATAGTAATGGACAATTTATTTAAGAAAGAAAACACTTATTTATAATTTTGAAGTTGAATGCTATTTTCTTGTCTATCTCCATATATATAATTCTTGTAATTTTTTATTGCCCCTCCTCCGCACAATCTTTCCTAGATCTAATTGAACCGTTTCTTCTGGGTTCACATTAGGTGTTTTTCCCTTAGGTGCTTCTTATATGCTTTTCGCTCTAATTAGAGGGATTAGACATTTTTTTTAATTTTTTTTAATTTTTTTATAGATTCTATTTATTTAGATTACATTATATGTTGCATCGTGAATTTTTTTTGGCACTCAATATCCCAATTTAATTAATTTCTAGTCTTACATTCAGAAATATTTTTCTTGTAACTCCAGTATCCTGGAAATTAATTAATTTGAGATACTGTGTGAAAAAAAAAAATTTCAAGATGCAACATATAATTTAATCTAAATAAATAGAATATATAAAAAATTTAAAAAAAAAAAGCCTAATCCTTCTAATTAATAAAAAAAAAAAAGCTAATTCCTTTCTTCTCCTCTTCCAGCATCATCAAAATCCGACGAGCAGATCTTTTGATTCCACGTCACACCTACATATTTGCTTCAGGAAGAGGAAGAGCCCTACTTCAATAGGAGAAAGTTGTTTGAGCAAAAAAAAAAATAGGAGAAAGTTGTTGAATTGAAGTGGAAGAGACATTATCTGGGTGCGGTTATTATAGAATTGCAGCGGCATTGCACTTCGCCTCGTGATGGAATCCAAGACTCTTCGATTTATCAGGTCGAACCAACCCATTGAGAAGCTCACCTGAATAAGCAATGGCTCTTCGCTCTCTTCTACTGTGAATCTCATCTCAGTCACGTTTGCTGATCTCAATTCCAAGCATCAACGTCCTTCTCCTAGCTCTTACGGGAGTTTTGTGAGTTTCTTCCTTTTCCTAATCATTATGTAGACTTTGCAATGGGATTTCGATGCCCTTTGCTTAATATATAATCTGGTTGGTTTGTATATTGGCTGCGATAATGTGAATTTTAAATTTGACTATTATCCGTATCCTCGATTTGAATAATTTGGGGTTGGAATTTATGTATACAAGAGATTTTGAGGGTATATGTCTATGTGATGTTAGGAGTAACGAGTTGAAATGAGATTCTGGTAGAATCCGTTTTCCTTCTATCGTAACTGCTGGTTAAGACTTTTGTGAAGTTTTAGAGGCCACTGGAGCGTCATTATAAGGAAATGCCGAGTTTTTTAAACGGAAAAGTGTTTAAAGGCATTTACACTGTTCATTTAGTATGAAGGTTGATCTCAATAGGGCTACTGGGTAATCTAAGAAGTTCTTGGAAGTTTTCAGGAGGTTTGGAGGTGTCAGTTGTTTCTCTTATGAAATTTTGGCACTGACTTTGTCATGATGACATAAATGGAGACCTTTTTTTGGTTAAAAATTGAAACCTATTTTGATAGAGTTGAGGCTAAAACACTAAATACAGATCCTATAATTCAGAGAGTCTTGGTGGGGACCTTTTAGAAATTGATTTCATGTGATATTGTGGTTCATGAAACTCTACATTATAATGGCCAAAATAACTCATGATGTGGAGGGTAAATTACAATTTGTGAAGGAACCACGATAATATATCTCTGAGACTGGGCAAGTGAAGTGTGAAAAAGTGGCTTTCAAGACTATGGTTGTCCTATTTGTTCTGCCCTTTTCCTATTTTCTTTTCATGGCTAGTGCTTCATTCTAAAATTGAATTATATCATTGTTATACCCATCAGTGTCCTTTTTCTTTTTCTTTTTTTCTTTGTAATTTAGCACATTTAAAACACTATTTATATCTCAAAATTGGTCTTGATGAGCTTTTTCTTCAAGACTTTATTTTGGAATTTTTTTCCAGAAAGGGAAACTATGGCTGGTTGATGCGGTGATGAATATGCTGCTGCAATGTGTTGGAAAACTTGAGTATTGTGTCCTTTTGGGCTAGAATTACCGATACTAACTCAGAGTTTCACTACAAGATACGTGGCAGTAATATGAAATTTCAAAGTATGGTATACAAGATATCAAATATGATACCACTCCATTGTTGAAGTACTGGTGCTTCGTTGATTTTGATTCTCATTACTTCAATTTGGGGAAGAATTACTATATATTTCCTTGATGTGAAGGAATTGTATCCATATATCCAAGATTAACATTTTCAATATGAGTACACCAACTAAAATGTTGTTGAAAAGGAAACCTCAGCACAGATGTCCTTTTATTCCTCTGTCTATTATTTTCATCCTTGCATTACCCCTGTGCTTTTATTACTACTCTCTCAGACTCAATTCTCTCATACCTGTATCACCAAAAACTTATGACTCACAATCCCATCAATGCAATAACCAAGCCCTTGGGAAGAAATTCCTATGGTATGCACCACACAGTGGGTTCAGCAATCAGCTTTCAGAGTTCAAAAATGCTATTTTAATAGCAGGGATATTGAATCGGACTTTGATTGTTCCTCCAATTCTAGATCACCATGCTGTTGTTCTAGGTAGCTGTCCAAAATTTCGTGTCGTGGATCCAAAGGACATTAGGATTTCTGTTTGGGATCATGTCATTGAGCTCATTCAAGATAGAAGGTTTGTGAATTATGTCACTCTTAATCTGTTTATATGCTTTTGTTTGTACATATTGGCCAGGAAAGAAAGCAGCAACTGAAAGGCTTATGGCCTTGTGCTATTTGTGCATCAGTGTCTTGATGAGAATGCTTTGTGATTTTTCAGAAGGGATAAAGTGAAGGATTGAAGCTTGTCAATCTAATATGATCTCAATCTTTAATGAAATTTTAGGTTTTCATCTTGCTGTCATATCTTGTTTGCCAATTTTTAATGATCTCAATCTTTTTTATAATTTTCCATTTTTGCAGGTATATTTCCATTGCTGAGATTATAGACATCTCATCTTTAGTTTCTTCCTCTCTCATTCGACTGATTGACCTCAGGGATTTTGTGTCCATATGGTGTGGTATCAACTTAAATATGGTTTGCTCACATGATTCGAAGCTGCAGTCATCTTTTTCTAGTAGCCTAAAGCAATGCGGATCTCTGCTAGCTGGTCTTCATGGGAGTTTAATTAAATGTGTTTATGCTGTCAGTGAAGATTGCAGAACTACAGTATGGACATATCAAAGCAGTGATGAGGATATGATGTTAGATTCATTTCAACCGGATGAGCAACTGAAAAAGAAAAAGAAACTATCATACATTAGAAAACGGAAAGATGTACATAAGAATCTTGGACCTGGTTCCGAAGCTGAATCAGCCTCATTGCTGGCATTTGGAAGCCTGTTCACAGCCCCATATAAAGGTTCTCAACTGTATGTTGATATCCGTGAATCTTCCCGGGACCAGAAGTTTCAATCTTTGATGAAGAAGATTAAATTCCTTCCTTTCATCCCAGAAATTATGAGCTCAGGGAAAAAGTTTGTACATGAAACCATCAAGGATCCATTTCTTTGTGCGCAGCTCAGATTGTTGGATGGGCAGTTTAAGAATCATCACAAGGCTACATTCCAGGGATTGAAACAAAAACTAGAATCTTTAAGGCAGGAAGGCCCTCTACCCATCAACATTTTTTTAATGACTGATCTTCCTAGGGATAATTGGACTGAAACTTACCTAGGTGATTTAGTTCATGATTCGGTTTATTACAAGGTTTCTTTTCTGAGAGAGGATGATGAGTTGGTTATAAAGGCAGCCAAAAGTCTCATGGCAGCAGGTTACTGGCAGAAGTTGGTTCCAAATTTGGAAATTAATGTTGGTAAAATGTATTGTTCCACCAAGAGATTACCTGATGTACTTCTATTTATAGAGCAGGCTGTATGCAGTTGTGCATCTCTTGGTTTTGTTGGAACTGCTGGGTCAACTATTGCTGAAAATATAGAACTAATGAGAAAATATGGTTCAAGTTCTTGTCTTGGTTGAAATTTTTTAGGAACTTCACTCATAAGCTGCTAAATACCATTGGATACTTGGATTGATGATTCAGCTTTGGGTCTCTACTTTCGATGGCCTTTTCCTATTATAGGTGTGAAATCTCACTATGGCTCTCTTCTGTCTTCTTTTAATTTTCCTTTTGGAACTCAACTTTGAGAAAACCTATTTTCTCTACTCAAAAGAATGAGGAAGGAATTAAAATTTTATTTAGCCTTGAAAGAAAGCACTATCTTCTGTTCTCTTTTTCCAATACCTTACATTTGATGTGGGAGAGCACTTTTTTAAAATCTTAGCTAGATGTGGCTAGGACTGTGCAATCGGTTTTTCGGTAAAAACCGAAAAAACGAATTATGTGTATTTTAAAAACCGAACCGAACACCGAAAGCCAAAAAATCCGAACCGAAAAAACCGAAATATTTTGGTTCGGTTTTTGGTTAATTCGGTTTAACCGAATTTTACATAAAGTTATGAAATTTTATATGAATAAAGTAGACATATAGGGCTTTCTAAATATATAAATTATGTAGCATTTTGAGTTCTACACATGTAGTAACATATTTTTGAAGTTAAGCCTTATTTATGGAGTTATAAATTGGGCAGCGTTGAGAAAATATTAAACTGGGAATGATCTGTGACTTTTTTTTCTTCTGAGAATATTTTTCCTTGAAAATAGACAAGTCAAGGGTCATGAGGAATTTTGAAGCACTCGAAAACGATTTTTGTAGAATTAATTATGATTTTTTAACAAAAAAGTTTAAAAAAAATTCGGGTTTTCAGTTTTAACTGAATTTTTTTTTTTTTTTTGCAAAAACCGAACCGAAAACCGAAATAAGCTACTTTAAAAAACCGAACCGAACCTAAAAACTGAACACCGAATTATTCGGTTCAGTTTTCGGTTTTCGGTTTCGGTTTTGATTTGCTCACCCATAGATGTGGCAGAGTCTGAGAATTATATGGCTTATTATCACAGGTATCCTCTTATCATGTTCGAGGCACTGTTAGGTGCTTAATATGGTCACCTCTCCCAACGGAGATTTAAATCTTGGTTCGCCACACTGTGAGGACTATTCCCTTTCATTAGACCCAACCGCACGGTTATATGGCTTACTATCTATTTCTACTTATTAGAGAAGAGGCCCAAAAGGAACGGGTAAGGGCTTTTAGGGCTAAGTAACATATTGGGCCAACCTTCACAGACAAGCCCAGTGCGTACTACTGCTAAGGATACATCCATTCACAAGTCTCTGTCTGTCTCTGTCTGTCCCTATATTCATTTCCTTGCATTATTTTATGTGGTCGCATCTTGATGTGCATTTTGTTGGCCTCTACTTTTTCTTCGATCGAAGCCAATAATTTGTTTTTTAATATTGTATGGACATTGGGATTTCGTTGCCATTGTTTTATGTCATCTTATGTTCTCATTTAGCTTTTGGATTTTATATCATACACCTGCAATTTGTCTTCTCTTAATTCTCTCTCCTAAACTGTTTGGTCTATAATCAGCTTTCCCCGTCATGGCCTCTATTGGATTCCTTTCATCCACACACTGTGTCCCTGTAGGAAGGAGATCCTCTCCTAATCATTTTTCTCATTTTCTCTTATCAGCTGTTGATTGGGAAAATAAGAGAAAAGTTAAAGTAGTATTGTGTTGATTGGATGGATATAATTTATAGATTATGAAGGATGATGAGAAAAAGATAAGAAGAGAAACTCAACCCTGTATCCACAAAAACGGAATTGCCACTTGTAGAGAAAAAGTACAAACAGTGTCCCCTGTATCCACAAAAACAGAATAAAGCCACTTGTAGAGAAAAAGTTTGGTTTTAATACTACTTCCTCGGGTCCTAATTATAGGAACACTTTTGTAGTGCAAATTGTACTACAAAAGTGTTCATCTAAGTAGGACCGGAGGTAGAACTATAACTTACTTGTAAGGTAATTAATAACATTTTTTTAGGTTTACCCTTATTAAATTTCTATGGGAAAGAGAGAGGAGATAAATGTGAAAATCATTAATAAATTAGAGAGACATAAACATTAATACCACTCTAATCATATTTGTAAGTCCTTTTTAACCAAAACACGCATATCAATAAGAGGTAGTTAGTTTAATAATTATAGGGTAAATTTTCAATTCTGCCTTCATTTATGAATAAGTATTTTTCAACTCTTTTTTCTTTTTCTATTTACATTAGTACAATTAATATAAGCAAAATTTTCATAATCTCATTTATTACCTGAAAATGAACTTATAAATAGTACCGCTTTTTTTGGTAAAAATAACTTATAAATAAGACCAGAGTGGTAAGATCAAATGTAACTTTTTTTTTTAATCAATTTAATACATTCATTAGTATGCGAAAATGGGTATAAGAGGCACAGATGCTTCTCATTTAATTGAATTGGGCATATAATTATAATTCTCGGTAGTGTTGTAAAACTTATAAGTTGACTCTCCGAGTTTACCATTTTTACGTTTCTACCTTGTTAAATCGAGTTACTGGAAGACTTGTGCTAGCTATAAACTTGATTAAACTCACAAATTTACACATCGAGTTTTCCATTTTTATGTTTCTAACTTACAAAAACTGTGTTAACTCACTATTAAATTCATGTTAACCTTTTTGATTTGGTTATGCGTAACGGTTTTATATATAAATTTTATATAAATTTATTTATTAAATATGACACAAGTTATGAACGTCAACAAATTTAATTTCAATTATTTAGATTTAAAGTATATTTAAATTAAATTATTGTCATTTTTTATATTTTAATTATTTAATTATATACTATTAATACCTATTTAATGATAAAAGTAAACTCTTACAAGTTTAAGTTTATGATTCGAATTCACGATATGAGTTTACATTACTGTCACAAGTTTATTTAAACTCGTGATTTTAACAACCTTAATTCTCAATAGATGAGCCACTATTTATTTAGAATTTGTCCTTTTTCAATATCAAAGAGAGTCGTTAGGCCAAGATGGGAAAAAACATATAATTGCAATTAAGCCAAGATGCTGGGGTATGGGGCCTTAGAGGGGGAAACTACTGAAGGAAAGAATCTGGGATTGTCGGTTGGGTGAATCTGGGAATCCAATATATTATTATTAGGAAAAATTAAAATAAAGGATTAGAGAAAATAATATTTATTATATAAAGGACCATAAAAAATAATTAATTAGAATTATCAAAAATCATAATATAAATTTAGAATTTCTAAATTGTCTTTAATCAAACCCTTGAATTATTTCTTGTATTCATAATTAAAAAAAAAATAACTAAAATTAAAACTGCCCGTTATGATATGATCATATCTTTTTTTCAATATATTATTTAATTAACAACTATTAAACTCATATTTTTCTTAATTTTTATTTTTCACCAATTTATACTATAAAGTTGCCCGATTTATATTATCAACATTGATATAATTAAGTTATTTTTATAAAAATAAAAAATAAACTTATTTCATATTTTTTTACGATATAATAGGTTAATTAGATTTTTTATTTTATTTTATTAACATTACATGAATTTTTTAATCCACATAAATTGCTTCTAAAACAAAAATAAATCATACAAACTTTCATAATATTATAAAAGACCTTAACTTTTATTAAAATTATATAATTCCATTTTTAATTAAAAATTTTGTTGATTTTAAAAACATAATATATTTTTTACAAATTGAAGAATGCATAAAACAAAAATCATAGATATATATTCAAGTTATGAAAAATGAAGATTGAGAAAACTATTGTTTAATTTAATGAAACTTAGAATTTTGTATTAGTTTTAAAAATATAACGGGGAAGAGAATGTAGAAAGGAATGCAAAATATTTTGTTAGAGACATTTTAATACTTTTAAATTTATATTTTTATATTTGGTCCTTCTAAATAATTGCAATTTTTATGGTTCTTCTCCATAAATATCTCTTCATCTAGGTCCTTTATTATAATTTTCTCTTATTATTATTACTATTATTATTATTTATTTATTTTTGTAGGGGAGCCCTTTTATTTATCTTAGTGCAAGCATATTGATAATTCTTGTTGTATAAACGAAACCAAATTACATAGTCCTTCTTCACCTCTGAGTTTGAGGGGTGGTTGTTATAAATGGTTGTGTCCTGATCACCTGATGTTTGATGAAGAAAAACTGCACAGTATATTAACTATGTATAATTGTCTTTACAAGTTTAGGATTTTTTATTATTTTATTTTCTTTATTTCGTACAATATTTCTTACTTTTGGAACTCTGATGCCCCTGTTTTATGAAACAGTGGTTTATAATGTTGTTATATCTTTTTATTCATGTATTGTTTTTTCAAAAATAAAAAAAATAAAATTCATGAGCAAGCAGAATGTGGTCTAGGATCTTTTTGGCATTATAAATTTTTGTTGCCATCATTAGAAGATGACTTGATCGCTAATCATAGTCAAGTTTGAACTTCGAAAATGCTGAGTAGAATAGAAGTGATTTTGAAGATAAGAAAATGGCTTTTTTTTTTTAAGTATATGTATTTAAGTATTGGAGACAATCTTATTCGAGACACTGTCAAGTAATAAATGTGGGTATATCTTCCAAAAAATGGCTCTCATAATTTAGAAATGTGATTGTATTTAGTATGTGATAGTATCTCAAATATATATTTTATTTTTCAAGAAGAAGATACATGCTTAAAAAAAAGTGATCAGTTATATTTTCTATACAAATTGTTATGGACCTAGTCAAGGCCCACTAGCCAACCGGCCAACACAGGAGGCAACCCACGTAAGGATCGCAACCTCCTAACTGAAGGACTCAGTCACCAGGGCGGTTAGCTAGATCCTCGGGCACGCACGACGTGGAAGCCGGAGATCTAACCAACAAGGTATACTCTCTATATATACGTATAGGAGATACGCGGTCAAGGTACACAGTTCTTATCCCTGAACTAATCTAAATACAGTCACACTGTGCACACACCCCACCCATTTGGCGAAAACGCCTGGTTGTGTACAGTGATCTACTCTTCTCCTGTACGCCTACCCCATAGACATACAGGAGGAGCACATCGATCCAAGATCAAATCCCCAGCCTACTACTAGGCTGGACATCAGTGTTCTACACCAGAACGGTGGCGCCGACCTTGGGGATTGGTAAATTTCAATTCCCATGACCAATGAGGGTTAATACCCGTAGCTCAAGCCTGAAGCAGCCGGAGATGGTTCGACCGACAGGCCAGCGTCAACCACCTCGGCAACCACACAACACTGAGCAGCCGATCGACACTCTTGGTGACAATGAGCAGGACGCAGCCGGAGCAACAGTTAGACGAACATGCTATCCCCAACAATGATCAGCGGGTGGAAGACAATCCATCCAACACGGAATCCTCTGCTTCACAAAATCATGGCCATAATCCTCAGAACTCGAACCCGGGTGTCAACTCCGAAGTCCCGCCAGTCAATCCAGATTTTCTCCTCTTCCAAAACGCGCAACTCGCGATGATGAGGCGTATGGAGAACATGGACAAACACCACACCCTCTACTTCAAGAGATTGGAAGAACGTCTCACCAAAAGGGACTCAGCTTCTTCCAACGAGGATCGGGATAACAAGATGGAAAGAGGTTTGCCGTGTCTCCCAAAATAAACCAAGTTCGAAAACGATTTGCAGAATTAGGGAACCTGGGTCGTTTCCCAACGAATTTGCAGCGGGCTCGATTTATAGCAATAGTGAAACAGAATGGTAAAATTAGGGGTTTTAGGGTTTTATGATTCAGCAGATTAAAACGAAATAAATTGAAATAAACAGACAGAAAAACGTTGATGGACTTAAACAGATTAAACACGACCAACCCAACGATCAGATTCCAGAATCATGCATCATTGAACGAAATATAACTAATCACGTTTGGTTCGGATGAATCGAAATCTCGCATTCATCCGGAGAATCCCTCACCTAGACGATCGCCTAGAATTTATCCGAACAGTGGCGTCTCACTGTGCAATCGCACAACAACACTAAAACCTAGTCCGCATTCAGTCTTTGGGATGAACCAAACCGAATATTAAATCTAATATTCGAACTATTTTAGAATCGAATCGATAAGATGAAAACAGAATTGATTAAGTTACCGATTAGGCACAAGTTCTCTGAACGAATCATGGAATCCTCATCATTGGGTCAATCACAGGGGGTTTAGCCGAGCATGGCTGGAAAAACTGAAGAAAAGATGAAGAACGCGAAAAACCCTAAGAACATGCGAAAATCGGTAGAGAGAATTTTCATAAAATCGTGAAACCCTAATGTCAAAATCCTGAATTCGTGAATGCCTAATGTCTTTGGCGGCTGCCTTACTTAAAAATAACCTAAAACGAAAATGGGCCCTAATAGTTTTAGCCCAAAACAGAAATAAAATAAAACTGGACTTAAATTACAAAATTCGGGTCCAAATAATATCCAGAATTGTGCATCCGACTTCGGCTCCAAAATCGACCGCCCTCTTGACCGAATTGGCTCTTGATGTCTTCATAACAATTGTAGCTCTCTGAATCATCTGAAATATGAGACAAAAATGAGGCAAATCCGATGTCTGGTTCAAGAGTTATGGTAGAAATAGTGAAGTAATACAAAACTGGAATTTTATTATTAAAAATGGCTAAAATGCAATAAAAGGCCCAAGGCCCAAATAAACATAAAAGCCATTATTTATTAGATAAAGGGTCCTAAGTTATTACTCAAGAGACAAAAATAAGTGTATAAAATATTCAATTATCAAATTCCCCACACTTATCTTTTTGCACTCTGAGCAAAATCTAAAAAAGACTAAAAGGAAAAACTCTTATTTACTAATAATTGCTACAATGCAAAAATTGAATCAATGGACAAAAAGTTCCAAAAGACCAATCAATCAAGACCTAAATCCCTTCATCTCAAATTACAATTCATGGCGGTCTCAATCAATGATGCGATCACAAAAGATGGTCTCACAAATGATGCGCTCAATCAATCAGTCTCTCAAGTGTTTAAGGTAAATAAGTGTATCGCTCAAATTCTACTCAAGAAAATTGTTCTACCATAAGCTTGCTCAACTTCTACGTCTCCACTACTCACAACACATACATGCACAAATCAAGAGAGCTTGTAATTAAAGGTTGTAATGGGGCTAGGGTGAAGGTAGGTAATAGTATGGAATGAGAGGCTAAGCACCAAAGAAATCAAAAGGAAGAGCACCGATTAACACAATCATTCTCTATGTATGAAACTTTTATTCTACTAATGTATCCATTTCTTTCTATGTATTTTCTCTTTTTTTTTTCTCTTTTTTTTTCTTTTTTTCTTTTTTTTTTTTTTTTTTTTTACTTTTTTTTTTTTACTTTTCTTTCTTTCTTTCCTTTCATTGTATACGTAATGACAATGTCAAAATCAAATATCTCCCCCCCAACCTTAAACTGTTGTACTCCTGAGCAACCCCCACACGTAAACTGTTGCACTCCTGAGCAACCCCCACACTTAAACACAAAACAAGTTGAAACCAATGCTCAATAAATCTTCAAGGTGCGGAATAAAATGGTTTTACGCTTAGGCTTGTAATGTGGCTTAGAAAAGAATGGGTCAAAAGGCACAAAGGGGCTAGCAAGGGAATCATAATGCAAGGGAAAGCTATTTGGCCAAAGTGAGGAAAATAAAAGAAAGAAAACAAGCTTCCATCATACTTATGCACGTAAGTGAAAAATGTAGTTTCAAAAAGAAAAGGAGCAAGTTCTAGAGAACAAAAATCATGAGAGATGCACACATGAAAGAAAGAATGGCAAAAGATGAATTCCATTCATGCAGGCCCAAAACCTCACAAGGTCAATACCAACTTAGGCAATCAACAACATCAAATCAACTACCAAGATTTGTAATCGAAGAGTCAAGAATTGTAGACCAAACAGAATGATCCATTAAAGCCAAAATGTCCACGTTCATAATATGTAGCAATCATAGAAATAGATTCTTTTTTTTTTCAAAAAGCAAAGCAAGGTAAAAAAATGAACAAACAAAAGAGAAAGAGGGAGAAGAAAGAAGAATACTCCCCAAGGGTTTATGGAGAGTAGGTGGCATCAATGAGGTTTATGGAGGATAGGTGGCATCAATGAGGAGAGTCTCGCTTCCTCAGCTGCGTGGGGATCCCTCATGAAATGGCTTGAGGCGATGCCCATTGACCTTAAAGGTTCTTCCTGTGGGTGAATCACATAGCTCAACAAAGACCAAAAGGAAATATGTTAGTGATCACAAAGGGCCATCCCACTTAGATCGAAGCTTACCAGGCATAAACTTCAGACGGGAGTTAAATAGAAGAACTTTCTTGCCCACAGAAAATTCTTTCCTCAGAATATGCTTATCATGGAATGCCTTAGTCTTTTCCTTATACAACCGTGAGCTCTCATAGGCATCTAATCTAAGCTCATCTAACTATTGCAACTGCAGCTTCCTCTCCATCCCTGCATCGAGCCAAATCCATGATACACTGCTTAATGGCCCAATAGGCTCGATGCTCCAACTCAACCGGAAGATGACATGCCTTACCAAAGACAAGCCGATAAGGAGACATCCCAATCGGAGTCTTGTAGGCGGTGCGATATGCCCACAAAGCATCATCTAGTCGCTTACTCCAATCTTTCCGGGTAGAGTTAACGGTCTTCTGAAGGATTTGCTTAATCTCTCGATTTGAGACTTCAGCTTGACCATTGGTCTGAGGATGGTAGGTTGTGGAAACCTTGTGTAGCACTCCATACTTGCGTAGCAAGGCACCCATGCTTCGATTGCAAAAATGGGAACCCTAATCACTGATAATAGCTCTAGGAATGCCAAACCTGCAGAAAATGTTAGACCTAACAAAGTCCACCACCACAGAAGAATCATTAGTCCGGGTGGCTTTCGCCTCAACCCATTTCGAAACATAATCAACAAACCAAGAAGATGTAAGTGTAACCATATGAAGCAGGAAATGGACCCATGAAATCAATACCCCAAACATCAAAGATCTCACAAAACAATATAGGGTTTTGGGGCATCTCATGCCTACGGGAAATACTCCCTGCCCTCTGACAGTTATCACATGATTTGCAAAACAAATGGGCATCATGGAACAGGGAAGGCCAAAATAATCCACTGTCTAACACTTTCCTAGCAGTTCTTTGGGGTCCAAAGTGACCACCACAGGCAGAAGCATGAGCAAAATGCAATATAGATTGAAACTCACAATCAGGCACACATCTCCTAACTACTTGGTCACTACAAAATTTCCACAGATAAGGGTCATCCCAAACATAATATTTAGACTCACTTTAGGGTTTGGGCCCTAGTGGAATCTACAGGAGAAACACCAGCGACCAAATAGTTAA
Organism: Acacia pycnantha; assembly: GCA_025563575.1. Lineage (NCBI taxonomy): Eukaryota > Viridiplantae > Streptophyta > Magnoliopsida > Fabales > Fabaceae > Acacia > Acacia pycnantha. The sequence goes on from JAMWYP010000281.1 coordinate 498,254, forward strand.
CCAGATCAGCATACCATGGAAGCTTATCTAGCTTATCTTGCAGCTAGCTAGCGATATGACCTAAACTTATCAAAGGCAAATACAATAGCCAACAACTCCTTCTCGGTAGTGGTGTAGTTAGGCGAGCGAGAATCCAAAGTCCTGGAGGCATATGCAATGACATGAGATGCTCTGTCAACCCGCTGTGCTAAGATAGCACCAACCGCATAGTTGGAAGCATCGCACATCAACTCAAAAGGGAGGAGCCAATCAGGGGGCTGAATCACTGGGGCTGTGGTCAGGCAACGCTTCAAGTGATCGAAGGCCGCCTTGCACGCATCATCAAAGACAAAGTCGGTGTCCTTATGCGAAGGTTGGACAAGGGTCGAGCAGTCTTCTGAAAACTTGAATGAAACGTCGATAGAAACCCGCATGGCCAAGAAAAGAGCGAACTTCCCGCACGAAGCGGGGTAAGGCAAAGCAGTAATAACATCTATCTTAGCGGGGTCTACCTCAATCCCTTTCCTAGACACTATGTGTCCCAAGACTATACCCGACTCAACCATGAAGTGACACTTCTCATAATTCAGCACAAGATTAGACTCAATGCATCTACGCAAAACTCTAGATAGATTAGCTAAGCATGCATCAAAATCAGACCCATATACAGTGAAATCATCCATAAACACCTCCATACAGTCCTCTAGGAACTCAGAGAAAATACTCACCATACAACGCTGAAAAGTGCCAGGTGCATTGCAGAGGCCAAAAGGCATCCTCCGGTAAGCATATGTCCCAAAGGGGCATGTGAAGGTCGTCTTCTCCTGATCCTCAGGAGCAATATGGATCTGGAAGTATCCGGAGTAGCCATCCAGGAGCAGTAATGAGACTTACCGGCCAATCGCTCTAACATCGATCAATGAAAGGTAGAGGGTAATGATCTTTGCGAGTGGCTTGGTTGAGTCTTCTATAGTCAATGCAAACTCTCCAACTATTCGAACTCGAGTAGGAATGAGCTCATTCTTTTGATTGGCTACCACGGTGACCCGGATTTCTTAGGAACCACCTGGTGGACTAACCCACTGGCTATCGAAATGGGATAGATGATGCCGATTGCGGGAGCTTAGTGACCTCCTTCTTCACCACATCAAGGATGAGAGGATTGAGGCGTCTCGGGGTTGCCTCACCGGCTTAGAGTCCTCTTCCAATAGAATCCGATGCATGCACACGAAGGGCTAATGCCAACTATGTCAGCTAATGTCCACCCAATGGCTTTCTTGTTCGCCCTCAATAAGCTTAGCAGCTTCTCTTCTTGATCAGGCATAAGATTATTTGCCACAATGACGGCAACCTGCTCATTCACCTCCGAAATGCATACTTCAGATGGTTTGGAAGGGATTTCAACTCTAGTTTGGGCGGTTGCTCAGTGGAAGGGAGAAGCTTGGGTGGTTGTTGCAACAACTCTGGTGTCATCACACTGGGAATACCGAAACCATATTCAAAGAAGCACAAGCGGAAGGTTTGTGTCTATACGGCTCAAGGTTAACATCGAATTCAGTTCATCAAAATCATAATTAAGCTCATCAAAATCGGATCGGGATGCACGTTAGGATCGGGATGAAGCTCAAACTCGAATCAATATCGAGTCTACAAGTAATGTAGAATCATCAAGCAAATCGAATCACCAAACAATGCAGTCTTAACCAAATTAGTGCAAACAGAGCACCATTCATTATCATCGCATGCACAAATGGGGGTATCACTCTCGGATGAAAAATAAGGATAATCAAGCACACCAACCATTAAGAACATCATCCACAAGCATCATCAATCACATCAATACGAGAAGACGGAATGCTCTTCCCTAGGATATTTCATGGCATCAAAGATATTGAAATTCACGATATATCACCAAACTCCATGGAAAGAGTACCGAATGCACATCTATCTTAGTCCTAGCTGTTTTCATGAAAGGTCTCCCTAGAATGATTGGTGACCTACTACTAGGAGACTCACCCTCCATATCCAAGATGTAAAAATCAGCAGGAATATCAATTCATTTACTTTGACTAATACATCTTCAACTAAACCGAAGGATGGGCATTACTCCTATTAGCTAACCGAACAATGACACCCAGTTGGACGCAAGGGACCAAGACCAAGAGATCTATAAACAGATGCAGGCATGACATTAATAGAAGCACCTAAATCTAGCATGCAATCATCAAATCTATAGTTACCAATAAGGCAAGGGATAGAAAATGTCCCTGGATCTTTGCATTTACGAGGCATGGTAAATTTGGATGAGTGCCGACACATTCGATTCAAACTCACTCGTTCATTCCCCTTCGCCGCCTCTTGTTGGTGCACAACTCCTTCGAAACTTGGCATATTTAGGAATTTGTTTAAGCGCATCTAAGAGAGGAATGTTGATCTCTACTCGTCTAAATGTCTCAAGTATATCCTTCTCTTGTGCCTTTTCTGCCAACTTCTTGGATTGAACTGCTCTCTGAGGGAAAGGAAGAGGGATAGGAATGTCTTCCTCTTCACCTTGCTGCACAGCCTTTTTCTTTTCAAAGTCAATCTTCACATTTCCTGACTCATTTTCTGATGTGGAAGTCACATCTGCAGCTTGCTTAGGTTCCTCCAATTGCTTGCCAGACCGTAGTGATATAGCACTCACATTTCCCTTAGGATTGGGAATTGTTTGTGAAGGAAGGGAGTTGGATCCCTGAGGTTGAAGCTGGTTCAATGATGTTGCCAATTGCCCAATCTGTGTTTGCAAACTCAGAATGGAAGTGTCGGTTGCCGTTGGAACCGCATATTGGGCGTGACAAATTGCTTCATCATATCTTCAAGTGAGGAACCACCACCACTACTACTAGCATCTTTGTTGCCGCTTTGTGGAGGTGGACATATGGTTGGTCGAGGAGGTGGCGCTTGCAAAGGCAAATGGGGTGCAGACTGTTGCTGGAAATTTCGTGGTGCGTACGGCCTCTGCCGGTAATTCCCGACTCGCTATACCGGTTACTCGGTTCGATTTTGATTCCAGCGAAAGTTGGGGTGATTTCTCCAACCGGGATTGTATGTATTAGAGAAAGCATTATTCTCGTTGGTATTGTGGCCTTCTGGAAAAACACCCACTGCAGCCTACCGATTGGTCTTGATAGGCGGATCATGCAAAGTAGGGCAAGAGTCGGTAGAGTGATAAGGGTCGAACAAAACCCACAAGAGTACCCATCTTTGAGAAGGGCGAGACTGCACTGTTCGTGTCACCGCCAATTGCCTCACAAGGGAGGTCAAATCATCAAGTCTGGTCTCTAATCTCTGAGAATCATACTGGACTGGGGCTTGAATATGGTAAACATGAGTACTATTGGCCCTAGTGCCAAACTGTTGAGAGTTATCTGCCATAATGGATATCAATTCTCGAGCTTCTTCAGGTGTCTTGTTACTCATAGCTCCACCACTAGAGGCATCAACCAACCCTTTGTCTACTGGTGATAGACCATCATAGAAAGAGTTGATCAAGTCTTTTCGGATATCGATGGTGTGGACAGCTTGCACATAACCTTTTGAACCTCTCCCAATACTCATGCATAGTCTCCCCAGCGATCTGTTTAATGTTGCCAATCTCCTTCTTGATCGCAGTTGCTCTTGAGGAAGGGAAATATTTCTCTAGGAATATCCTCTGAATATCAGTCCAGCTCCCAATAGATGAGGGCTGAAGGTACAACAACCAATCCTTGGCTCCACCTTCCAATGAGAAAGGAAAAGCTCTCAACTTGATATGATTTTCATCAATGGCATGTGGCTTCATTGTCTTGCACACTACATGGAATTCCTTCAAATGCTTAATGGGGCACTCACCGCAAGACCATGAAACTTAGGCAACAAGTGTTTTAGACCAGATTTAAGCTCAAAGTTAGCAAAGCAAGATCGGGATATTGGATGCACAAAGGTTGATAATTAACATCAGTGCACCCAATTCCTTCAAAGTATGATGATTTGCTGTTCTCCTGCCATAATGTCTGAGTTAGTGGACACAAGACTATCAGAAATACTATCAGAAGCACAATCAGAAAGATCAACAGAATGGACACAATCAGAATGGCCAAGATCAGAATGGTCAAAATCAGACTCCAATTGAGTGTCCATTTCAGTATTAATCCTATGACTTAGCCTAACAACTCTTCTAGCAGTAAGAATTGTTCTTTCTATTTCAGGATCAAATGGCAATAAGTCTTCTGAATTAGTAGTAATCCTAGTACTCATGCAGCATACACACCAAGCAGAATTACGAATCTGCCACCAAGAGTGGTAAAAAGTGGAAGAACACTAAAACAAGAAAGCAAAAACACAAAAACCTATGCTAGAAATTGACCTAAACAAGTCCAGAAATACTATCAAATGATTTTTAAAATTTTTGGGACTTGGACAGGACAAGTCCTAGACTATTCTGGGACAAATAAAAATAAATAAAAAAAATGAAATAAAAATAAATAAATAAATAAAATAAAATAAAATAAAATAAAATAAAATAAAATAAAATAAAATAAAAAAATAAAAAAACTACTTCACTGTCAGTAATCAGACCGATGCAAATTCCCCGGCAACGGCGCCAAATTTGGAAAGAGATTTGCCGTGTCTCCCAAAATAAACCAAGTTCGAAAACGATTTGCAGAATTAGGGAACCTAGGTCGTTTCCCAACGAATTTGCAGCGGGCTCGATTTATAGCAATAGTGAAACGAATGGTAAAATTGGGGGTTTTAGGGTTTTATGATTCAGCGAGATTAAAACGAAATAAATTGAAATAAACAGACGTAAAAACGTTGATGGACTTAAAGCAGTTAAAAACGACCAACCCAACGATCGATTCCGAATCATGCATCATTGAACGAAATATAACTAATCACGTTTGGTTCGGATGAGAAATCTCGCATTCATCCGGAGAATCCCTCACCTAAACGATCGCCTAGAATTTATCCGAACAGTGGCGTCTCACTGTGCAATCGCACAACAACACTAAAACCTAGTCCGAATTCAGTCCTTGGGATGAACCAAACCGAATATTAAATCTAATATTCGAACTATTTTCACGATAAGATGAAAACGAGAATTGATTAAGTTACCGATTAGGCACAAGTTCTCTGAACGAATCATGGAATCCTCATCATTGGGTCAATCACGGGGTTTAGCCGAGCATGGCTGGAAAAGCGAAGAAAAGATGAAGAACGCGAAAAACCCTAAGAACATGCGAAAATCGGTAGAGAGAATTTTCATAAAATCGTGAAACCCTAATGTCAAAATCCTGAATTCGTGAATGCCTAATGTCTTTGGCGGCTGCCTTACTTAAAAATAACCTAAAACGAAAATGGGCCCTAATAGTTTTAGCCCAAAACAGAAATAAAATAAAACTGGACTTAAATTACAAAATTCGGGTCCAAATAATATCCAGAATTGTGCATCCGACTTCGGCTCCAAAATCGACCGCCCTCTTGACCGAATTGGCTCTTGATGTCTTCATAACAATTGTAGCCCTTTGAATCATCTGAAATATGAGACAAAAATGAGGCAAATCCGATGTCTGGTTCAAGAGTTATGGTAGAAATAGTGAAGTAATACAAAACTGGAATTTTATTATTAAAAATGGCTAAAATGCAATAAAAGGCCCAAATAAACATAAAAGCCATTATTTATTAGATAAAGGGTCCTAAGTTATTACTCAAGGGACAAAAATAAGTGTATAAAATATTCAATTATCACAAGACATGGGCAGAAATCCAAGAAGAGAACCAAAGCACGCAGGAGACGGAAACTAGCCAAAGCAGAGGACCAGCCTCCTCAAACAAGGAATCTAATACCAAGAAGCGAGCTCGGGTCGATAGGCCACCCCGGCCTCCCCCAGCCGGGGATCAACGGAGAAGGTATGTCGGCCAGATGGACAACAGCCCTTTTGCTGGCGAAATCCTCAACGCTCGTTTCCCGGAGAAGTTTAATCTTACTGAATTCACTAAATATGATGGTTCTCAAGACTCGACAACCCACCTGGAAGATTTTGAGATGGTCATGATCGTAAGAGGGCTTGGAGAACCCATCATGTCTCGGATCTTCGCCACAACTCTTAAAGGACCAGCGTTAAAATGGGTCCACACATTGCCCGACGGATCGATTCATAAATTCGATGACCTAGCCGAGGTCTTCGAGCTACACTTCGCAACCAGCAAACGGCAACCGAAGTCCCAGTATACCTTGTCCAAGATTAGGCAACGTCCCGGCGAGACACTTCAAAGTTATTTGGATCGCATCAATCAAGCGGCCCTTCAGGTGCGCGGTTTAAGCGAGGATGTACACATCCATCTTTTAGCCAATGGCCTAGATGGAGAGTCCTGCCTGGCGGAATCATTCTTTAAGGAGTCGGTTAAAAGCCTTAACGACTTCATAGTTCGCTCGAAAAAATACCTTGAGGTGGAGCAGATGCGCATGGAAAATAATCCAAGGCGGGACCAAGACAGAGCCACATCACCCCGAGACAAGGACTATGCGGGAAGTAGGAAAAAGGACACCCGCGTAAGGGGTCCAGATAATAGAAACCGAGGAGGCAGGTTTGACACAAAAAGCAAATACGACAAATACACGGCCCTGAATGTGCCGCGATCACAAATTTGGAAAGAGGTAGCGATGGCCGAAATGAAAAGAGTTGATCGACCTCGGTTGTCTTACCGCAGATCCGGGCTAGACCAAACAAAATATTGTGCGTTCCATGACGGTCGGGGTCATACAACGGACGAATGCTATGAGCTCCGTGACGCAATCGAGAAGTTCGTCCGCGATGGGAAGCTTCAACAATACGTAATTGAACACCAGGGAAAAAGCGGCAAGCGCAAGCCCAGGAACCGTAGCAAAAGCCCCGTCCGTAAATACAAAAAGCAAGATGAAAAACACAAAAAACAGACCAGGGCGAAGATGAAGATGGATATCCCGAGACTGAGTTTGACTGTAATGTGATAAGCGGAGCCAGGAGGCGGAGATACAATGAGCCAGCGAAAAAAGTATCTACGAGAAGTCCTCTCTGTTAGAGATCGTCTGAGGTTCAAAGAAAGTATAAGCGGACCGTCTCACTCACCACTGCATTTCACGAACGACGACCTCAAAGATGTCGTCCCCGGGCATCAAGATGGCCTAGTCGTGACCGGGATCTTGGTCCATTGCCGAGTAAAACCCATCTTTGTGGATGCTGGAAGTTCTGCCAACATCATCAGTTGGGAGGCATTCAAAAGAATGAGCCTGGACCAGGAGGATTTGAAGCCATGCAAGACGACCCTCATCGGGTTTAACGGGGAGCATTCGCGCCACAAGGGGTTTATCGACCTCAGGTTCACTCTTGGAACTAGAGACGCTTTCAAGTCAGAGCGTGTGCGCTTTATAGTGGCAGAGTTCCTTTCACCATACAACATAATATTGGGCCGGCCGACGATCCATAAGTGGGACATGCTTGTCTCCACCAAGCATCAAAAATTGAAGATGGTGAACAACCAGGGAACCGTGATCACGGTTAGGGGAGACCAAAGAGAATCTCGACAGTGTTACTTTGAAACTGTCAGAGTGGGCCAGGACGGACCTTCATCGAAGCCACAAATCCAATATGAAGAGAGGTATCCGAATCAGATGAACCCGGATTCCCTTGACCGAGATGTCAATACAGTCGAGCTGGACCTCCGGGATGAAGAGCTGCGCCCAGAACCCGTCGGTGACTTGGAGGATCTAGTGTTGGGAGACCCCCTCCAGACCACAAAAATCGGAAAACAACTATCCCCGGAACATAGAAACATCTTGGTTGATTTTCTGAGAAAAAATCCGGATGTCTTCGCCTGGAACTCATCACAAGTACCCGGTATAGACCCCAAGTTTTGTTGCCACAAGCTGGAAATCTACTCGGGTTCAAAGCCGATATCCCAGAGAAAGAGGAATCTCGGCCCAGAAAAGAGGAAAGCATTGGAAATTCATGTTCAAGAGCTTTTGGAAGCTGGATTTATCCGGGAGGTTCAATACACCACCTGGTTATCCAACGTGGTGATGGTCAAAAAAGCCAAACGGAAAGTGGAGGGTCTGCACGGACTACAAAAACCTAAATAAGGTATGCCCCAAAGACTCATACCCAATGCCGAACATCGACCAGTTAGTGGACAATTCCTCGGGTTTCCAGCTTCTTTCCTTCATGGATGCGTATTCTGGATATAATCAAATACCAATGTACCCGGGTGACCAAGAGAAGACAACCTTTATTACAGAGAGGGCTAATTATTGCTACAACGTCATGCCTTTCGGACTAAAGAATGTAGGAGCTACGCATCAAAGAATGATGAACAGGGTCTTCGCTGACCAACTCGGTCATAATGTTGAGGTCTACATCGACGACATGATCGTGAAGACTTTGGATCCGCTACTTCATATCCAGGATTTGGAACAGACGTTCGACAAGCTCCGGGCTTACCAAATCCGCCTGAACCCGGCTAAGTGTGCCTTTGGAGTCTCGGCTGGAAAATTCTTGGGCTTCATGTTAACTAACCGAGGCATTGAGGCTAACCCGGACAAATGCAGGGCAGTTCTCGAAATGAAGGCTCCAAAGAACAAAAAGGAAGTTCAACAGCTGACTGGAAGGTTGGCTGCCCTCACCAGGTTCCTGCCACGATCGCCGAAAAGGCTTTACCTTTGTTCAGACTCCTGAAGAAAGAAGCGTCGATTGAATGGAATGCAAAGTGCGACGAGGCGTTCGAAGAGATAAAGCAATGCCTGGCTAATCCTCCAGTTTTATCCAAGCCTAATCCCGGTGATAACCTTTACATTTACCTGTCTATTGGCGAGGAAGCCGTCAGCGCGGCCCTAGTAAGGGAGGTAGATCACGGCCAAATACCGGTATACTTTATAAGCAAGACTCTACAGAGCTCCGAAATCCGTTATCAGAAGTTGGAAAAAGTGGCATTCACACTACTCACCTCGGCCCGTCGGTTGCGACCTTACTTCCAAGGCCATCCTATCATCGTTAGAACCAGTCAGCCGATACGGCAAGTTCTACACAAACCAGATTTGGCGGGAAGAATGACCAATTGGGCGATCGAGTTGTTTGAATTTGACATCACCTACGAAGCTCGTCATGCAATTAAGTCACAAGCATTAGCCGATTTCGTCAGGGAGCTAACCCCGACCAGCAAAGCAGGCAACGAGCCGGCCGACGACTGGAAGGTGTATGTCGACGGATCATCGAATATCAAAGGAAGCGGAGTCGGAGTTCTCCTTGAGAGTCCAGAGGGTGTCACGATTGAACACTCACTTCAGCTGAAGTTTCCAACCTCAAATAATCAAGCATAGTACGAGGCCCTAATAGTCGGGCTTCTTCAAGCGAGGGAGAACGGCGCCACAAGAGTTAAGGTTTTCACCGACTCACAGCTTGTGGCGGCTCAGATCGAGGGAACCTATCAGGCAAAGGGCCCGCTAATGGCAAAATACATTTTCAAGGCTAAGGAGATAATGTCCCAGTTCGATGAGGCAACCGTGAGTCACATTCCAAGAGGTGAAAGTACGAGAGCCGACATCCTCGCAAAGCTAGCAAGCACCAAGAGCGCGGGTTGTCACCGGACCGTGATCCAACAAAACTTGGAGGATCCAATCTGTATGATGGCTATTTTCAGTCGAAGATGATTGGAAAAAGCCAATCGAGGATTACCTGGAGCGAGGAATTCAGCCAGACGATGCTATGGAAGCAAAAATACTGATCCGAGAGGCAGCAAAATATACGATGGTGGAAGATCAGCTCTATCGTAAGGGCCTCCATTCTCCCATGTTGAGATGCTTGAACCCAAACGAGGCGGGATACGCTCTAGCCGAGATACATGAGGGAATCAACGGCCAACACATGGGCGCTAAGGCGCTCGCCAGGAAAACTCTGCGAGCAGGTACTACTGGCCGACATTGGACGCCGACTCCAAGATCCTCGTTAAAAAGTGCGATAGCTGTTAGAAACACTCAAGGGTTATTTGGTCGCCCCCGGACGAACTTCATTTCATCTCGGCCCCATGGCCGTTCTACAAATGGGGAATGAATATCCTGGGTCCGTTCAAAACAGCCCCAGGGCAGTTACGATGGTTAATCGTCGTGGTGGATTACTTCACCAAATGGATCACGTGCAGCGGTTTGTGGAAGTCAACATCATCACAAGGTTTGGGGCGCCAGCAGAGGTAATTACAGACAACGACACCCAATTTACGGGTGTTGGATTCCGCGAGTTGATGACCGAGTTCGGCATCCAGCACCATTTCGCGTCTGTTGAGCACCCACAATCTAACAGACAAGCTGAGGTCGCCAACAAGGTCATTCTGGATGGCCTCAAGAAACGCATGTTGGAAGCCGAAACCGCTTGGGTGGATCAATTACCCTATGTACTTTGGGAAATCTGGACCACGGCCCATACATCCACTCAAGAAACTCCTTACAGGCTGACCTACGGCTGTGAGTCTATGATTCCAGTGGAAATAGGCCTGCCCTCGTGGCGTCGGAGAAACATCCTTTCACAAGGAGAGACGGCCAATAGCGAGGCCTTGTTGGCCGAGCTAGATCTGGTTGATGAAGTCCGAGTTACGACACATTGCCGGGACATCGCCGCAAAGCAGCTGATCGCAGCTCGATATAATAAAAGGGTTCGACCCCGGTCTTTTCAACTCGGCGACCTTGTTCTCAGAAGAGCCGACATCGGAAATAAGAACGCCAAGGATGGCAAGCTAGCGGCCAACTGGGACAGTCCCTATCGTATTCGTGAAGCACTGGAGAAATGGGCTTATATTCTGGAAACCTTGGACAAGAGCATAATCAAGCGAACGTGGAACGCCGACAAACTTAGAGCTTATTACAGTTAGATTTAACTTCTTTTGTCGTCAATTACCTCTTTCCAGTTTTTGCTCATTTTTGTTAGTTTTTTCTGGATGTTGGCCTTATGGCCTTTCCATTGTTAGCAATTCGTTTGTTGAATAAAAATGAAGCTATTATTACAAGGGCGTTTATTAAATTCCAAACATTATTGTTATTAAACCCGACTTTTCAGTCGGAGGAAGATGTTTCCAAAGAGCTATCGCAGCCAAGACATTTCTCAAATTACTCCGGGGTATCAAGAGGAATAGTCATGTCGACCCTGATAAGGTCAAGATACTCGGACGTTTCGGTGAAATAACTGAACCCAGGTAGGTGACAACTTCCCTTTATCTTAGGATGACCCGGCCAACAGGCTCGGATTTATACGAAACAGTGTCAACACTGACCGCTCAATACGCTAAGGTATTATGACCTGATGCGCGTTCGCAGACTCTGCATACTTCTTTGCGACCTTGGCCCGGTCACTCGCAATGACATGCACATTCAAGTTGTTATATGACAAAATATAATAACAGGGTTAGCAAAAAACATTGATTGCATTTAAAACGGCCGGATTGGCCAATCTGTCCACAAAAAGAGACACCGGTAACAAACCCGGTGAAAACAAACAAAATAAAAAATATTTAGGAGACAATGGGAAATCAGCTTGCAGGCTGCAGGGCAGTCGAGGCTTCTTCTCCCTTCTCAGTCTCTACCCCAGATGCATCGCCATCCAGACGGGTCTCAGAGGCAATCAGGGGCTCCACGAAGGCGACAAGCTGGTTGCCCTCAACGTAGGACCGGAAGTGATGGCCTGCCGTGTTAAGCTCGACCCCGGGGTTCAGAACCTGGATCTGGGCCAGCGAATTCTTAAAGGCCTCCTCCACGGACTCCTGCAACAACCCCTGAAGTCGTGCTATCTCTGCCGCCAGGGTTGATGAGGACGCCTCACCCTCAGCCTTAATCCTGTCCCTCTCGGACGTCATGGCCTTCAACTCTTTTTCGTCATCCGCTTGAGCTTCCTTCAAGGTCGCGATCATCACGTTGGCATCGGCGAAGATCTCCCGGGTCTGCTGCAACTCATATTCCACCTTTTCCAGCTTGACCTGTCCGGCTTGGAACTCGTTAGAAGCTTTTTGCCATTGCTTCAACGTCTCGTCGCGTTCCATCCTGGCACGCTTCAAGTCAGCAGCCGACTCGGCCCCTCTCAGATGAGCATTGCCCACAGTTTGGATGTCCCTCAGATCGGCTTCTAGCAACGGCACTGGTGGAATACTCAATTCTTCAATGATACCCTTACTCCATGAGTGGGAGCGCGGAATCACAAGAGATGGAGGCGGAAGGACCTTAGAAGCTCCGGCAGAAGAGGGTCTGACAGCAGTCGAGCTGGGAAGCGGCGTCACTGCAGGTAGAGATGGTGGGTTTACTGAGACCGGAGGAGCAGCAACCACAGAATCGGCCTTGGTTTTCTTCGACTCGGCCGCCTTCGAGGACTCACCGACCTTCGACTTGCTCAGATCTTCAGCCGACCTCTTCTTGCCCTTTCCGGGTTGCGTAGGGATTCCAGTGAGGTACTTCGGTCCCTTCATCTTGAGATCTGCACAGAACACAAACATCAGACTAGTTATGGAAGAAAGCAAAATGTTCATTGAACTAAAAGCAAGGCAATATATGAACAAATGAAGACCCATACTCGGCCTTGATCTCATTTCTTCCTCGTTTTGCGTCTTAGCCCGGTACTGGGCCACCAAGGAAGCAGCCCCAACGGTATCGTGCTCCTTCACATGGTCCACTATGCTGTCAATAGCTTTCCTCTCGTGCTTCAGCAGAGTGGCCCGTTCCACCTTATAAGCACTAAGCGAGACGTCGTGGTGATCCTTGGACCAGTATAAAGGGAAGCGCCACTCGACGTTAGTAGAGTCAAGGCCTTTAAGGAACCAAGGCTCAGCGCCAAATTTAGCGACCACCTTAAAAAAGCCGGGTTTGAAGTGCTTGAAGGAGTCCGAGACCGGGGTAAACAGCCACCTGTTTGCAATACCCCGAATAGAGGTCCAGCCTTTCAGCTCGGCTGGTTCTTTCCCGAATCGAGCGGTATGGGGGGCGAAGAAATAAAAAAACATAGAGGTGGTGCAAGGAAAACCTATGCTTTGACAAAACCACTCAAATGCGATTACATACCCCCAACCATTGGGATGCAATAGCGAGGGAGCAAGGCCAAGGGATTGTAGAATGGATATTTGGAACCCGGTGAACGGAAAGAGAACACCGAGCTTAGTAATGTAATCAAGGTAAAAGAAAAAGAAGGAATTATGGCTTCCCTCCCTAGCAGAGCAAACCGGCTCCTCCTCCTCCGGGAGACAAAAAGAGTAACTGTCAGTCTCTCCTATGGGAAGGGTCTCTAGGTCAGCTGCGGTCAGCTTCGACCGGTAGGACAGCACCTCCTGAGTAACCCAAGGGAATTTCTCAATCAGACCCTGTGAAGGGCTAGCGCGGTTCGCGTTGCCAGACTCCGACTCCACGGTATGAGAAGAAGAAGACGAGGCCATTATACCTACCACAGAAATAAAAATAAAGCAAAATCAGAATCTTCCTAGCATACCTGATGTCAAAGATTGAAGGCGTGTTTCCACAGCCAAAGTAAGATTGGAATTCAAGTCAACAGGATCCGGGGATGTAGCCTGAGAGCCCGAGACAAGATTGTGACAGCAGGAGCCCAAAATCAAATCAGCGGTTGCGGAATCCCCGATGGAAAGAAGTCGGGTACATTCATACAGACAATCATAACATGGGCCGATGCAGTCGTCCACCTCAGCCCTAGGACCCGGCCTTACCACGTCATCACATTGGTTAATCGGGAGGGCCGGAACAGCAGCCATGTAAGTGCGCCTGGGCGACCTCCTCGAATTGGGGGTGAACGAGGAGGGAACGTTTGAACTTCCCCCAACGGATGGATTGCCTTCTCGAACTTTCGACACCCTTGGCTCGGCAACTCTAGAAGTTTTCCCCTTGCTTCCACCGTAATGAGCGGCAAGCAGTGTGTAACACCCCAAATTTAACACCCAAAATCTTGGCCAAAATAAATTTCTAAAATATTTCAAAGTTGATAAATTGCGGAAATATTATAGTCATGACAAATACAAATGACATAACATGAACTTTAGGAGTACAAAAGAGCCTTCAAGGCCCACTCCATAGGTTCTTTCCCTTGTTCCCTACTAGAACAATCACCTGAAAATTGTTATTATAGGGTGAGATTCGACATCTCAGTAACTACTGAAAGTTTCTACTTTACACAAGTAAGTCACATATGACAAAAAGTAGGAGCTGGGTACATATATATTTGTATATACCATAATTTCATGCAACATAAATTATCATGATGTCAATATGAAACGTACTATTATAAAATATGCGGTATGCAAGCTTCCTTATATCACCGTCCATCCTCAACCGCTGACTGGAGCCATAGGCTAACACATAGTCCAATAGAAACTCATCCATTTGACTGGATTGTCCCAAGCTCACCAAAACTTAAGGTACACCCGGCCAAAGGTATAGAGCTTAAGCATGGACTATGGCTCCCCTTAAAAGAATACAACTAAGGAGGTGTCACATGTCCCACAACTCCAATGCAATCCCGGCCAAAGGAAAACATGGAAGAAGGGTCCCTGACAAGTGTCATCCACTGTACACAGAGTGATGACATACCACGTGGTAAAAGATCTCAACATACAAATCCCTCCTTACTCCACCCATCAAAAATACAGCCGCCATGACAGATATGTTCAGTAATAATAAATCATGCTTCAAATCATATAAAATATCAATTTACAATACATACACATATACATATGATTCAGTCCTTTATTTTTAAATAAAAGATAGTTACTCACAATCACACACAATTTACAAGAGTAAGGAAGAATATTCAGAGTTACCTGTTACTTCCTAGCTTGCAGGTAATTAAACAAGAGTTACTCCAAAGTTCTCAATGAGAGTCTACAAACATTAAACATGAATATCTATCAATATTGTACTCAAAACTATCCTAAATTTTCTCTAATAATACTCCAAAGCCTTAAGCTACCCTCTAAAAATTTTATCAATAACAACCTATTTGTTAATTATTATTTTATGATATGGTATAGAAGGCAAAAGATTTTAATATGAAACCATGTATCTGTGTACATTTTCCTCCCATATAGATCAGAGGACTTATAAGGAATAAGAAGGCATCATGATAATTGGTAGGTGGCTTCTTCTTTGTTTTGAAAGTGATAAACCGAAGGAAAATAAAACAAAGAACAATAAATAATTAGAAATATATAAAAGGGTAGTAGGCTGGTTCAAATGTAGGCTGTAGGTAGGATTAAGTACAATATATATTTATCCACACAATCACATAGAAAGGACAAAAGGACGAGAGGGGTGTGAACTTTTGAAATGAAATAATATAGGGTTAAGGAGCAATTTTACACATGAGCTTTTCCCCCAGGAGCGCCCAGCACCACGTGCTTTTTTCTGGAGCAAAAGTACACACGTGGTTACGTTTTGGGAGCGGCCAGCACCACGGCAGTTAGTTGACCGTTAGTCAACCTGTTAAGTTGGATGGAAATGAACAAGAACTCGGGTAAAATTACACTTTGCCCTTAGTTTTAAATAAAAATTTCCCTTTTGCCCTAAGTTTTTTTTTAAAAAAACTAAAAATACCCTCCTTGGCGGGCCCCACCACGGCCACCCCACCACCGCGCCGCCGCCGCCGGTGGTGGTCAGCGCCGGTGGGGTCTGGCCGCCGCCGCCGCCGGTGGTGGTGGTCGTGGCCGCCGCCCGCCGACGGTGGTGGGGCCGGTGGTGGAAGGGTATTTTTAGTTTTTATTATTATTTAAAACTAAGGGCAAAGGGTAATTTTCATTTAAAACCAAGGGCAAAAGGTAATTTTCATTTAAAACTAAGGGGCAAAATGGTAATTTTCTTTTTTTCCTACCATTAGCGTCCACGCGCATCCACGCGGCGTCCATGTCGGCGTGTCAGTCCAAATAAGTGCCACGTCACGCCACGTCAGCGTTCCATCCAAGTTAACGGTTGACTAACGGTCAACTAACTGCCGTGGTGCTGGGCGCTCCTAAAACGTAACCACGTGTGTACTTTTGCTCCAGAAAAAAGCACGTGGTGCTGGGCGCTCCTGGAGGAAAAGCTCATGTGTAAAATTGCTCCTTAACCCAATAATATATAACAAATAGCCACCAAAAAAAAGACCACCATAACAAACAAAGGAAGAAGCCTGGAAAAAAAATGAAAATGGAAGTATGCATTACACACACCTACATACCCGTACAAGAAAAGAAGAAAGGTTATGGATGTTGGGTATTATAATAAATAAGCCATATACACACCAGAGAGTCAAGGTTTCAACAGTGTTAAAAGTACTTTTATATGGAGATAGAAGATGGGTTCAACCACAGTGAAAAGACGGTGAAATGACTTGGGAGAGGAAATAATACACACGCACAAAGGAGAGAGAAGGATTTGAAAAATGGTGAAATAAATTCACACCTACCAAAGAAAAGATGACAGATATGAGGCTTCTTAGAATTGAAAAGACAAAGAGGATAACATGCTACAGTGAAAAGCAATGGAGGAAAGGCAGTATAAGGCCACGACACAGGCAGAAAAAAAGGAATCAGAGAAAAAGAGTACCTGCGCGGCGCCTAAGGATTCTAATCCTGGGGACACCAGAATATATATATATATATATAGGAGGGTATTAGGGTTAGGGTTTTAATATAATATTTTTTTTTAAATAATAAAAATAATAATAATATCTGACAGCATTTTTCTTTAATTCCCACAACCATATATTTAGAAGAATTATTTGAAGGACGTATTTTCATTTTTTTTTTTTGAACTTGATTCTTCATTTAAATTATTAATTTATTCAAATCCTTTGACTAAGTAAAACTTAAACTATAATTAACCCTAAGCCTTAAAATTTAAGGATGTTACACAGTGCGGCTTGCCTTTCTTGAGAAGAAGGCTTATCATCCCAGAGCCACCAACGGACCTTTCCCTTCACAGTCTTACGCAATTCCTCGAGTTCCTCGGGGGTCATGTCTTTGATATCCTTAGACATTTTTAATAACACTCCCCAAAGACACGACAGTCGAACCCCAAAATCGGGTAATATTTTTAAGAGAAGATGGGGTTTTTAGAGGTGGAGAGTGAAGGCAAGCAGGAAATCACTCAGAAGCCTGATAGATGAGGCAAATTACCCAGAAACTCAAGGAAATACAGAAATAATTTCTCAATTCGCTAAGGCAGATTGGAAGTATAACTAGAAAAAGGGCAACAAAGATACAAGGAGAATAGAGTTAAAGAAATGATGGGAAAAGCAGCAATACTTGTCTAATAAGTGGAAGATCGCTCAGAAAGTGCAAAAGGGACGCACGACTATGAATCCCCTCGCTATGCAGAAAGTTGAGAGGGAGAGAAAACTCCTCAAGGCAGAGTCGATGAAATGGGAAAATGAGAGGCCAGGCGGGTATAAAACTTTCAAAACTCAACCGTCAGGGGCAAAAGCGCCTATTCACGCATAAGGGAAGGATGACGTGACACGCGCATTTAATGCACACTCATCAGTCATTTAATGCTCCCAGGGCCGTAGTGGCTAGCATCCTTACGTTTCGGCTTCACGACAGTCGAGGAGTGCCAGTTGTCAAAAACAAATAGTAACCGAAGAAGAGTAAACGACGCGACGGTAGAAAGCCAGCCCGATGTGCAGAATAGCCGACGTCATACCCCGGCCATCTGGAACCTCGGTCTCTTCATTCCGTCGACGCATCCATCACTCTAACCTGGTTTTCACCGGGCTTCGTTCGCCTCAGATATCCAAGACACGAACATCCACGCCAGAGGCTACAACACCCGGACAGATATGGCCAACAAAATATTCACCATGAGAGTTTAAGAGATACCTCGGCCTGGAGAGGTACCTCATATTTATAACCGGATTAGCAAACTTGCGAAATTCAGAGGTAGCCGGGGTAGGTCGACGCGAGTGACTCGGCTTCATTGTTAACTTAACGAAGGCGACTAAAGGAGTAAGTCGTGAACCCGGATGAGACACTTAGTCAACCTCGACTATGGAAAAGAAAACTTCAATATTGGGGGCTACACACGTTCAATCAGTGTTCGCATGCATTCAATCTATTTTGTGACATGAAGGAAAAACAGAAGCAAGCTTTGTATTGATACTTGAACGGGTTACACAATGCTCTTACAAGGAAATGAACTGGCGTACATGTATACAAAGGCGATTACAAAGATCAAAATACAGGAAATTAGGTCGCATGGGTGATGCTGATCAACCAGGTTCCTCCTGCTACGGCGGGGACGGCTGGAGCTGGAGATCGAACAGCTATCCAACGAAGAGTCCTTACAGGTGCAGGTCTTCGCTGGATGCGCAGGAAACCCTAGAGAAGTTTAGACAAGTCCAGGAGGACTGGCAAACATGTCTAGGGCTTCCTGTGGTGGATGAAGAAGCTCAGATGCGAGCAACTCCCAGCCCAGGAACCCATACGAAATTGACCCAGACATGTGAAGACTGACAAATACATCTGGGATCCCAGGCGGCCACCGCG
Organism: Acacia pycnantha; assembly: GCA_025563575.1. Lineage (NCBI taxonomy): Eukaryota > Viridiplantae > Streptophyta > Magnoliopsida > Fabales > Fabaceae > Acacia > Acacia pycnantha. The sequence goes on from JAMWYP010000281.1 coordinate 516,773, forward strand.
CGACGTCAATGAAGACTGGCAAATACATCTGAAGGTGCAGCCACAGTGATGCACATGAGGACGCCGCTGCGAGACTCCGAAAACACACCTTTCTACCCCACATGGCTGGAAAAATGGAAAATAGGCAACCCATAATTGAGTCCGAAACTCGCCCCAAAAAGCTCATCGCCCTTAGGGAAAGGGGGCTGACGGTTCCCAATAAAGGTGGAGAGGTTACCGCAGTACGTCACATAAGTAAGCCGAATAGACATCAAGTAAAAGAGTGCCACGTGTCTCCCCATCACCAAAGTCTGGGGACAGCACACATAGGTAAAGAAGACGGACACTGGTCACGTCGGCTCCTTGCAAAGATCATCGAGCTCGGCTTCTCAGTCAAGCGAATCCGCCATCATGAGCTTTCGCAACTCAATCACTCCCAAGGTTTAGCCCGGTTCCCATATTACGCGAGGCCGCTGTCATCAGTCCTTGCATGAACCCAAACCGCTCCTTTTCAGGACAATTCGGATTTGGGGAATTCAATATTTCAACAAACAAACCCGGATACCCGGGTGATCGAAGATGAAGAGATCTCGACGATCATAAAAGGAAGCAGACGAAGTTTCAAAGAAAAATTAACCCGGACTACATGTCTGGGGGCAATTCAATCAAAATACAAGTAACTCCGGAGTTCTTTGAAACTCGGACAGACACTTTATCGAAATCAAACGAGTGGTAAAAACTCCGATACGACATCCAGAAGCAACAACAGATCCAGCCCGGCAACCCAGAGATCTGGATCACCCGGCTGGGGGGCAATTATACTATTCAGTTGTCAATAACCGGGATCAATGCAAACTCGAACAATCATTCAAAACAATAAATCGAACGCTTTGCGCACATCCGTATTTCAGTCAATCAAGCAATTAATCTCGGCAGCTCAGAGACCTGAACATCCGAGCTTGGGGCAACACGTTATGGACCTAGTCAAGGCCCACTAGCCAACCGGCCAGCACAGGAGGCAACCCACGTAAGGATCGCAACCTCCTAACTGAAGGACTCAGTCACCAAGGCGGTTAGCTAGATCCTCGGGCACGCACGACGTGGAAGCCGGAGATCTAACCAACAAGGTATACTCTCTATATATACGTATAGGAGATACGCGGTCAAGGTACACAGTTCTTATCCCTGAACTAATCTAAATACAGTCACACTGTGCACACACCCCACCCCTTTGGCGAAAACGCCTGGTTGTGTACAGTGATCTACTCTTCTTCTGTACACCTGCCCCATAGACATACAGGAGGAGCACATCGATCCAAGATCAAATCCCCAGCCTACCACTAGGCTGGACATCAGTGTTCTACACCAGAACACAAATTAAACATCTAAAATATTTTCCACATGGAAAAAAAATCATGTAATCGTTATTAATATTATTCGGTGTTTAGTTTTTAAAGATTTCCAAAGATGACTTGGAAAAGAAGATTGAAATGAAAACCAACCATTGAAACAAAAAACAAACAAAAAAATGTCTTGTGCACAGGCCATTAGGGCAGTTCAAATCAGGCCCAAATTGGCCACAAAAAGCACAGGCAAAAAAAAAAAACAGTTAAATTTACGGACCTTCTCAAAAAAAAAAAGTAATAATAAAAATTGGTAATATTTTTCAACTTTTCGAGATGCTAATCCAAATCCTAGAGGGAAGTCTAAAACCCCTTTATATGCAATAGGGCTCCTCCTACTTGTGAAGCTTAGCCCTATGGCGGGTTTAATTATTTTTCTGGTATTTGTTATAAGGTACCAACTAACAATTTTCATAAATCAATAAAAACAGTTAAAGTCAATAAAATTTTTCTACAATTTAAATAATTTTCAATATTACCCCTATTAATTGCACTAAACTCTAATATTATATTAATTATTACTTTTGACTCACTATCCTTATTAATTATATATAGGTATACATGAAACAAAATAATTAATGTGCTTTAGAAACAAGCAAGTGCCTTATAAAAATAACCAAATACAATTGTTTGTTGGTGCCTTATAATAAAGACCAGAGGAAATATAAAAATACACATAAGCTTTTACTAAAAGTGTGATGATCAATATTATAGTAGTATATTTTTCTTAGGTGCAAAAGCATCCATTAATTTTTAAAATTAGAGTAAAACTATCATCACCATTAAACTGCATTGATAGACGGTTAAATACAAAATCAAAATACTAAAATGTCCCTCAACTCAAACAAAACCCTCTCCCTCCCAACATCTCAATTCTGCGACTCTTTTTCTTTTCTTTTTTTCTTTTTATTTTTCTTTTTTGAAGAAAAATTACATTACAATACCAAAGGAAATGGCAGTTGCCAAATATCTACATGAATTACATAACACCAAGGAATTAGATACCACAACTAAATTCTGGAATTTCGCCAAAAGGGTACCGAGTTCTTCTAGCAATGCTCCATGACTGTGTGGCAATCTCCATGACTCATTTTTTTGGTGCATGTCTAGTTTAGATCGTTGATAAGAAATCCAAAAAGAATACAATTTAAATCATGAACATTTTGTTGCAAGAAATTGTGCTGATCATCCCTTCTGAAATGAAATTGAAAAAGAGGAAAATTAAAAATGATGTAAAAAAAAAATACACCCTTCAGAGCCACCATGAACCACTATCATCTACTTTATACGCCCTTTATCTCATCGCTCTCCCATTTTCAACTTCTACTTCATTGATCTAAAAGTAAGCCCACCGGAGCCACCATGAACCACCACAAAAAATTAAGGCGTGGAAATCTCCCTCTTCCAAAATTGATCCCTTTGTTTTTAATTTCCAAGAAACCCATCACTTTCTCTCTCTTCCAACCAATCCCTCTATCCTCCACCCTCTCTGTCTCCCTCTAGCCTCTCCGTCGCCAAGACAAGCACCCTTTTGTAGTGCTGGTTGCAATGGGTCAAATTCAACCGGATTCAAACCACGAAACAAGTTTTCATCACTTGAAACCTCGAATCTACAAGTTGTTGGGAGAGGCAAGAATCACGAGTTAAGAGGTTTTTGTATTTTTGCCAACCATATTCAAGATTTTTTTGGGAGAGGCGACAATCTACAGGATAGTTGGCATATGAGGAGAAGGGAAGAGATGAAGGAGGGAGGGAGAGAGTTGAGTTCAATAGGTTTTTTGTATTTTTCCCAACGATATTCAAAATTAAGGGAAGGGCGGCAAGAGAATTTATCAAATGTGGACATTTTTATTTGGGAAAATCCATACACGGCCCTTTTTGGCCAAAAAAGGCCCCAACAGTCTGACATTCCCAGAACAGGCCCCAGGGCCCTTTTTGACATTTGAATGTTAAGTGAAATGTCAAAAACGCCCCCAACTAACACACAAATTCAGTTCGTCTCTCTCACTGGCAATCGCGTTGTCTCTGCCCTCTTCTCTCTCCCGCCTGCTCCACTCTCACTCTCGTCTCGTCGTCGCCAATTTGCCAAAGGTAGGAAACATTTTAGGGATAATTTTTTCTTTTCTTTTCATTCGTTTATGTTCGATCAATTTTTCTTTTCTTTTTTTCATTTTGTTTCTTGATTTGTACTGTCGTGAGCAGTTCTTGTTTTGAGGCTGTTGTCCTTGACGGTGATGAGCAATACAACGTGAGGATCGGATTTAAAACCCTATTTTTTTTTTAAACTTATTGTGTGAATGCTGGCCTTGTTTTGATTTTGGGGCTTTGTGCTCGCCGGCGGTCAAGCTATACCATGAGACTACTGTTGATTTCTGCGCTTCTTAGAGAAATCTGGAAATGAAAACCTATCTTGAGTTTCTTGAATTCGAGTGAACGTTTAATTGTGCTTTCTTGCGTTTCTGGCCTTTCTTTAACCCTTGTGTGGTCTGTGTAGCATCATGCTGCTCATATTCAACCTTCTTTGTGTTGTAAATCTATTAAATTTTGTTGTTGTTATTTTATTTTTTAGTGGAATTTTTAGTGGATAATCGATCTTCTTGTATTTTCCTCTGTTTTCATTGCAACCAAATAAATGTTATTTTTTCAGCTGATTTGATTTCTCTCTGGTTGCTCTTACAGTTCCACCAGTACCAGGTTGTTGGGAGAGCTCTGCCCACGGAAGCCGATGAACACCCTAAGATGGACCAGGTTGTATTGATTTTTGTTAGCACCATTCAGCTTGACACAATCCTGTGTGGTTTTAGTTACCTCCTAGGAAAAACCTATCACTTGTCCATAGATAGACTTTCTAATTGGGTGTCACTTAATGCAACTGCTTGTGGGCAATAATCAGATTGCAGATGGAATGACCATACAGATTCATACAGTCAACTTGTTACTTGAAACTCGTGGAGGTGCTTGCAGCCAAGGGGGATCAACTTGGTAAATTCCTCTTTCTAGTACTTAAAAATTGAGTAACCTCTTCCATTTATGTTCTGTCATCACTGTCAAGTGTTTTGGGTCTCAAATTCTCAATAAGCTGAAATCAACATCATCATCCTGTTTTGTAAAATTTAATTCATTATTTAAACTAGTTCTCTTGCGATTGAGTCAAAGTTTAGTTGGTTTTTCTACTCTGTGGAATAGCTCTGAGCATAAACCTCATGAATTATACATTTATACCTTTTATTTGGCTTGAAGGCTAGGTTCTAAATTGCCCTGAAATTTACTTATGTGCAACCTCCTTTGCTGACTTTGGTTGTAGGGCACCACCTATGGCATCTATCACCATATGCAATCTTTTGCTCTACACCACAAACGAAGAATGGCAGGTAATCATTTTTGCAAGACTCATGTTTACAATTGTTTTCATGACTTGACTCAAGAATGAGGCATTTCCCTATCTCAAGTTGTAAATCTTAAGGAATTTACAATTCAAGCTTGAGCTTTTAATGCAGTCTCTTCTTTTCTCGGGTAATTTTCCATGATGAACTTCATATGTTGTTCTTTTATAGGTTACCTCACTATCTTTCACTAATTCTCTTTTTCTAGAGTGATTATTCATGTTACCATGCCCTAAAAGGCCAATAGTTATTTTGCTTATGCAGTAAGCAACCTTTTCTTTCTCAAGTGGGCTTATGTGGTTAAGTTACACATTGCTATATCTGACGAGTGATTCAGAATTAGATAAAAAAAATATTATTCATGTAATACGTTTATGTCTTCTGGGGTATAAAATTGGCATGGTAAGTTTATTTCCTTAATCATAGTTAGATTTTCATTGAAACACTCTTTTATTTCATTCTCTTTCCCTAGGATATTTGTGTTATGGGTTCGTGTATTCTGCTTTTGCTGATAAAAGTGTCAGACACTATTGGCAAATATACACTGTCCTTTTCCCTTAAACGCGTGGCCATGTTTGTCCCTTTGCTTAAGAAGTGGAAGTCACTTGTTTTGGTTCCCTTCTTGCAGGCTAGCATTTCTGACGACGACGACTCTAACTTAACAAGGATTACAATTTCTGGATTATTTCTGAGGTTTGCATCTTATGCGCCTGTCATTTTTTTGTCATCCATCTTGTACCCCTGTCTGAATAACAATAATCGTAAGGACTATAGGTCAAAATGCTCATCTGTGTTTGTAGTGTTGTATAACCATTTGGCCCATTTCCATTTCCATTTCCTCTTGGTTGGGGACTTTGCCATCTACTATAATTAAGTCTTGACACGATTTTTTTTTTCTTGTGACACAGGGATGAGAACGACAATTGTTTCCTGGTCATTGTTAGTTGTGTGTGCAGAAGCAGTAAAATGGGATACAATAAGGTACTCGTTTATCAACATTTTTTTGTGTTTGTTTCTATCATTTTATATGATGTCTTAAGTTTAGATAAATGTGGCTAATTTTGTTGTAGTTTTGGTTTGGTAAATTGATTTGCACTTCTGTTAAGTTTACAATTTGGCATTTACTTTGTTTAGGGCATGATTGGGCATGGACTGCTGTTGATTAAATGAGGAAAAGGAGGACAAGACGGAGCTTCTCCCAATCTTTCTCTCTAGCTACAATCCAAAGTGTTGTCTTTGATTTAGGACTACCACAAGCAGAAGAAGAGACATTAGGAGGCATACTTGTATTCATGAGAATGACATTCACCATTTGTTCTTTTGTAAAATGTCTACTGATGATAACTTCACAATTTTTATTCAATGGCAATAGCAAATTTTTGCTTATTTTTTATATTTGTTCATGGAATGAGAACAGAAAAAGAATGGACAAGCCCGTTAAATTTTGTCTTATGTTTTCATCTTTGTTTATGGAATGAGAACAACAAAAGAATTGACAAGTAAAGCAACCTCTTCAACAACTACATCAGCCCCCATTAACAACAATATCAGTAACCACTAACAGCTACATCAGCCCCCTTTAACAACTAAAACAACCCCCTTTAACAATTACATCAGCTCCCATTAACAACTACATTAGCACTCATTAACAACTACATCAGCCCCCATTAACAACTACATCAGCCCCCTTAACAACTACATCAGCCCCCATTAACAACTACATCAGCCCCCATTAACAACTATATCACTACTACAGAAAATGGTTTTTACTTCCCTAATTGGCGTCCTATTATAAAAAAAGGAAGTAAAAAAGAACACGGTGGCATTTTTGTAATTATGAGATGACTTTTGGCGTCTAAGTTGTATACTTAGACGCCAAAAGTAAAATTTTGACGTCTAAGTATTTAATTAGACGCGGTGAAAAAATTAACACTTTTGAAGTCTAAGTCTAATTATTAGACGCTATAGTGTACACTTTTTGGAGTCTAAGTCCGGTTATTAGACGCCCTAGTTTTTTTTTTCACCCTAAAACCATTTCCCTCCTTGTCTCCCGCGTGTACCCGATTCTCATTCTCGCAGATTTCTTCGATCCCAATCCTAGTCCGCCTTGTCTTCTCTCACTCCGCCGTCTCCCTCTCCACCGTAGCTCCTCCGATCTCCATCCTCTCTCTCACCGTCCTCCTTCCGTCCTCTTTCTCACCGTAACTTGATCCATATTCAAAATCTGGACCTACTTGAACCTTAGAAGGGCGATTTGTCGAAGGAAACGTGAAGATTGAGCTTCTTTGATCTTGTGTCAGGCAGCCGACGTCTCATCCAAAAGCCCTTAGGCGATTTCTGAGTTTGATCTGGTATCATTCACCTCCTACTCTAGTCGTTCACACATTTCTTCTAGGGTTCTTCACAATAAATCTGATTTTGCTAGGTATAAGCCGACGTATCATTCACCTCTTGTTGTTGATACTCAAGCAAGAAGCTTGATTGGGAAGCGGGGGTCTACTATAAAATCCATTCAAGATACATCTGGTTGTACCATACGAGTCCTTGAATCAGGTGTGCTTACATACATCATCTACTGGACAAAGAAACAATGCTTTACTTGGCAATACGTGTTGATAGTTTCTTTGCAGGGGGCTTTTTGAGCTCATTACTTAAACTCTGGTATTCGTTGTGATTGTGTGCGTTATTGCTAGATATAAGCCCTCCATTTGCCAAATTTTTATAATGCTTCTTGTTAGGCATTTGAAAGTTGGATGTCTTTTTGTGAATAATTCAATTGTTAAATCAGCTTTTGTTAATGTAAATATGTACTGGGGCATCATTTAGGATATCCTTTTGTGCATCACGAGTATACTTTGACTATTCTAAAATATTTGTGGTTATTGTATCTGAAATATGTTTGATTTGCAATGAGCTCCCGACAGTTTTGCTCGCGAGATGATAGTGTTGTTGAAATACAAGGCGAATCTTCTGGAGTTCACAAAGCAGTTGAACTAATTGCAACTCATCTAAGAAAATTCTTGGTAGACCAAAGCATAGTTGGAGTATTTGAAACACAGGTAAGGGTATTTTTGAAGTTGAAATCAATATAACATGTGAATAGGCATATTAGAATTTTTTTTTTGGGCAAGTTATCCTGACCAATTCATAATTTCTTGAAGCCATCAGTCTGATTTAAGCATTATAGGCTTATCAAATGCATGTTTAAATGCATATGCATTGCATGCCAATTTCTTATTTGAGTTATCCTTGGTTTCGATTAAGCTGACACTAGAAATTACATAAGATTCTGGTCACACGCTAGTTCATAATTTTTACCCTTTGTTTGTTTTCCTTACCCACACACACGTACACAAATGGTGATATGCTGGAGTAATCTATGCTTCTTTTACTGATGCAATTTATAATGATTGAGGTATTAGGTCGTCATGAGGTATTAGGTCGTCATCTTCTGTGGATTATATTTGTCTTTTGATTGGACCCAGAAGTCTCCTGTGCAATAAAGCTTGATGGATGCTTGAACATATTACTACATGCCAAATGGGGTTGTGTGTGTGTGGATAACCTTCATGCTATTGCCTACTTTTCTGCTTTATTTTTTTCTGATAAGTTGATTGTAACTTTTCAGTCACTTCTACTTCTAACGACAGCTATATTTGACAGAGAGTGTGAACCATGTATCATTCCTAATGCTAAATTGATGATCTATTTGGACATGAAAATGCACATGCCCTTATGTTTATGTATCAGAAAAATGTAATCTTCTTGTTGATCTTTGATCTAAGTCCTTGACTATACTCAGTATTCTCCCTGGAAATATATGGGCACATCATTGGCATGTTTGAGGAAAATAATCTGTAGGAATCGACCTCTTCGGCTTCTCACTTTTCTTTTAATTCTTCACTGCAATTATGCCTAGTTTGGTTCCATTAATATAATGCTTGAAATGTTGTAACTCAACCATCAAATGATGGAACCACAAATGAGCATCTTGGGTCCATCAATTAATCTGGTGTTTGTTTCTGTCAGTGATTTGGTGGTAGCTTCTCCTTCTATACATCGACGATCTAACATATCCTGAAAAGGTCAGAATTTTTGTATTTTCCTTTACCATTTTATACCGAAAGGTAAGTCTCACCCTTTTCCTAATCATTAATGGCAGGAAAAGGTTGAGGAAATTACACGGCCAGGTCTGGATGCTCTCGGTGAAGACTATTCCATTTGTTGTCAGGGTACTTCTCATTATCTTTATTACTGATTCATTCTTATCATTAGTTTTTTTAAGAGTGATAACTATTGATAGTTCCTAAAATTTATTTTAGGACTGCATTTTTTCCTCTGCAAAGCTGCATGAACCATTCCTGTTGTCCTAATGCAAAGGCATTCAAAAGAGAGGAGGTATGTAAGCCCAAAATTTTGTACAGGAAAGTTCTAAGGTAAAGGAAGTTGTTTCAGTAGCAAACAATGCATGCTGGGCTATTGGAGAATTAGCAGTTAAGGTATGTCAGTGCTAAATGTTGCATTCTGTTCATACTTCATACTGGGTATAATTGTTGGCAACTAGAACTTGGCACTGCTGGACTGTGGGTTCACATATTCCTCAAATTGTTTCATGTGTAATTTTGACCATATTGTAAAGATACTTGGGGTAGTTTCTTGATTAGTAGCAGGTAGCTAGACAAATTTTTGACACTTTGTGGTGATTGTTGTACATAGAAGTAGTAGTAGTTACCACTTGAATTAGTTAGAGCTAATTGGTTAAGATGATTTGAAGTTAGCCACTTATAGTTTGTTGTTACTACTTTGCTACCTCTATGTCCAACTCATCATGAACTATGTGTCTTGTGATATTTGTTATATATATATACATGCATGTATTCTGTTTCTGTATAAGGTTAGCTGAGCTAACCTTTTAGCACATAGCTAGGTGGTGTTTTATTTTATCACATTGTGGTGATTGTTGCCTGCTGATATGTAAGAATGTTTTTTGTAAGGGATTGTGGGGTAGTGAATATACGAAGCAAGTATTTTTTTTAAAAAAAAACTTAAGGAGTCTAATTATGAGGATTAGACTCCTTAAGTCATGACTTAAGGAGTCTAATTCTCAAAATTAGACTCCTTAAGTCATGACTTACGGAGTCTAATTTTGAGAATTAGACGCCTTAAGTCTGATTTACGGAGTCTAATTCTGAGAATTAGACGCCTTAAGTCTAACTTACGGAGTCTAATTCTCGGAATTAGACTCCTTAGGTGTAGTGTAGGAAGGCAATTGTGCCACATTTAAGACGTCCTATTTCAATAATTAGACATCTTAAGTCAGAATTTAAGGCGTCTAATTAAAAAATAGGACGCCGTAAGTTTTTCCTACGGCGCCTCCCAGATACGCGTCCCGCAGAAAAAGGACGTTAAAGGTACAAAAAATAGGACGTCGTATCCTTGTTTTGTAGTAGTGTATCAGCCCCCACTAGCAACTACATCAGCCCCAATCAGCCCCTACTAACAACTACATCAGCCCCCTTTAACAACTAAAACAGCCCCCACTAACAACTACATCAGCCCCCACTAACAACTACATCATCCCCCTTTAACAACTAAAACAGCCCCCATTACCAACTATAAGAGCCATAAAAGCCACGTTCTGAAGAAGAGCAATCTGAAATGAAGGCAATAATCTAACTCCTTAACATACATTGAGACAGTCTCCAATAACAAATATATAGGAAAAAACTCATTACAATCAGATAGAGTAAACAATAAGCATTGGACACATAGAAACTTGGGACACTTTTGCCTCAACTTTTCACTATTATAAACGGATCTAACAAACTGTTTTGTAAAGTTAACATCAGTAGGCTATTTACAAAAGAAGCCATGGTCAAGGTCATTCTCATGAATACAAATTTCTGATAAATACAATGTGTCCTAACAAATACAAGTTTATGATAAATACAATGCGTCCTAAAAAAAATGCCACCTAACGTCTCTTCTTCTACTTGTGATAGTCCTCGATAAAAGTCAAAACTTTTTGGCGATGGCTGTTGCGAGGATAGGTTACCAGCCACAACAAGAAGCCCACCTTCAACTCACAAAGTTCGTCATCGTTGTACAATGCTGGCATTGTGTGCCCATCCTGGCCTTTCTCTGAGCCATCCCACATTTGTAACCAGGAAAGAACATGAACCCCACAAGAGTGCCTGAAATAAGATAGACAGATGGGTTCTAGTCAAATCAGCCATCAAACTTCTAATGTCGGATGTAAAAAAGTAAGTTCAAACAGTTAGATATGTTTACAAGTTTACCATCTGCGAGTACCCATTCCTTACTTTTGAAGAATTTAAGAACAAAATCTCCTGATATTTTCCCAAGTTATCATCATAAAGTAGTAAATATTATATACCAATAGTATAATCATCATAAGAGAACGCAAAATATCCCTCTTAGGATTGATGCAATGTCAGATCAATTCCAAAAAAATTAAGAAAACAAAGTCTGAACAAAATCTGAGATTAGCTAGGCTTTCAGAATAGTATATTCAGTTGAATTCAACACAATCAAGTAAATTCACAACTTACAACTTCAACTCCCAGCACAAGAAAGCAACTAGTGCAGCAAAAAAAAAAAAAAAGTGTAGTTTTAGAAAACATCTTGATGCAAGCCAAGTGAAATCATATTTTTAGCAACAACTATATGCAAACAAATTTGAAGTGCATTTGCAATAAAATGCACTTCGACAGCGACAATAGTTCAGGTACCAACTCATTTACGCACTTGCAATTAATTCAATGATGTTGAAAATGAATTTGCCAAGAGAATATAAGTTAGGGTAAAAAAGATCACTACTTCAGCTCCTTGCTCATGAGTTCAAGAAAAATAAAAATAAAAATAACTCAGTGGTAATAATCCAGTGCTAATAAAATGCAGAACAAAATGAGATCAAATTGTCGCAACTATTAGTGGATTTAAGCGCATGGAACTATTAGTGCATGAAAACCATAAGTTTAAAAGAGTAAATGATTTTAACTCTTGAGCACCACACCAAAATGTTTCAAGCATCAATCAATGGTGCTAGGCTGCTAGTAAGTCAATGCCTAGTTATCTGTTAACTGATTTCTTCTCTTAATGCTAATTGATTTCTTCTCTTAACTGATTTCTTCTCTTAATCCTAACTAATTCTAACTTTTGAGCACCACACAGAATGGTGCTAACTGATTTTAGTTAGCATCAATCAATGTTTCGCAGAGCAAAGAGCCTATCATTTTCTATCCATTTTACTTCTGATCCTTCTAAAACGACTAGTAAACATAAAAGACATCGACAAAGCCCAGTCAATCATATCAGTATAGCAAGTTAGTTACTAACAATGATCTCCAATTTCCCCATTTTCGTCGTCGCAACATTCAGAGCAGGTGGCAATCCAACACTCGAATGCAAAGCATCCCCGTTTAAATCTGACGAAAATGCAAACAAAACCAAACACCATCAACACCTAACCAACACAACCTGATCAAGAAAATGCTCGAGCATTGCAATAACAAAATTCAAAATTCACCTAGATTCGAAAGCTGCATGATCCGACCCTGCAACTTGAATCGATCTCTAGAGAAGTATTTGAGCCAATACTTGAGAGTGTACTCCAATGCCCTGGCCAATATAGACTCCATAGCCCACTTCCTTTCAGCTAAACCGGCACAATTCTGGATCCCAACGCCTTGAAAAAGGATTTCAGGCAACAGGAAAAATAGCAACCAACAATATCAAAAAGATGGAGAGAAGGAACAATTTTAACGTTGAGAATGGGGTGTGACTAATCTGGTTTGGATCGATGGATTTGGGTTGATTTAAGCATTTAAGATTGGAGTGAGTGCTTTGCAGGTTGTCGAAGGTGTTGTGGCGTTTGCGGAGCTGTCCGAAGGTTTCAAGAGGAAAGTGAAAACTGAGGGTGTTTTTGTCATTTTATTTAATATTCAAATGTCAAAAAGGGCCCTGGGGCTTGTTCTGGGAATGTCAGAGTGTTTTGTGCCTTTTTTGAGTTTTTTTGGCCAAAAAGGGCCCTTGTATGGATTTTCCCTTTTTATTTTTTAAATAGTGGGATCCCACCAATAAAGGTTGGCCTCTTTTATGATAGTGTTATTTTTGTAAGTTTTTGGGTATTTTTGTATCTCCAAAAAAAAATATAGTGCTGGGTACATTTTTAGTGAAAATTTATAGGTATTTTTGCAATTTGCACCTTAAAATAATAAGAATATTAAAACTCATAAAATTTATAATTCAAATCATAAAAATCACAGATTATAAAATTTTAAAAATACTAATACACAAGTATGAATTTCAATAAGTATGCTTCTATGGAAAAATAAAAATATTATATGCTTTAAATCTCAAAATGAATTAATGTCAAGTATAAAATAATCCGGGTATACCCTTGATCAAATAAAAAAAAAAAACTAATAGACATAGCATAAATCATTATCTAAAGTCTAAATCAATTCTCTTAAATTCAATTCTACAAATAAGTTTGAGTGGTAAAAAATATATACTCTACCAAAATAAATGCAAATTACCCTTATATCCAATTAGGACCACAAAGAATAACCGAAAAATTATTTGGAAGAAGGGAAGGAAAAGGAAATAAAGACGGAATGGAAAGGGTGGGGGTTTTTTCTTCTTCTTCTTCTTCTTTCTTTTTTTTTTTTTTTTTACAATAGTTTTATTTTTAATTCATAGAAATTAAATAAGAAAAGGGCCTATGCCTTTAGGGCTGGACGGTTTAGGTTGGCCCAAATACCTTTTGAAGCCCTTGATAGCAAAACCAGCAGCCTAAGCTATTTTTGGTCCTAAATGGACTGCTCTAGAAGGGGAAAAAAAGAGAGGAAAAATACTAGACAAAGATACGTGTGGACAAAAATTTGGTTGTTCTGTTAGAAATGGCTAATCCCTTATAAAGTGACGAACCAAAATTTAAATACTTGTTATGATATGTACCCACATTTAAAATCCGATAGTGCCATACTTGTGCTTAGCACAAGAAAAAAAAATTTAAAAAAAATTAAATGTTCAAGTCTTGAGGGTAAAAAATATTATAACTAGAGAGTCACCTATTTGAACCTAATATTTAAATTTTGATCAATCAATTGTCTTATGTTCCAAATTTTTGGTGAAACATCATCTATCCAATATTTACTGATAAGCATATTAATAATTTATTTGAAGCAGATATGTAAATTACAGTTGACTATTTTTTTTTTTTACCTGACAGTTGACTATATCACGCACTGATTCAAACATTTATCCTACGTTATTCCCACTCTTTGGTACACATGCATTGCTCGGTTCTTGACTAGTTTGCAGTTATGGAAAATCAAGAAGAATAGTCATACCATACAAAAAATTAAATCATTTTTTCAACTCTTGAATCTCTCTCAAATAAAATTACATAATGTAAGTTAAAAAATAATATAAAATAAAAATGATTTATCATTATTTATTACTGTTATAATAATATAAAATGAATTTTTTATTTGATCACAGTAATCTCTTTCTAGATTTGGAGTCTAAATGATTTTTGTCTCTCCTTGTAAGTATACTTCCCAAAATAATTATTTATGTATTCATTATGTGTGTGTGCGCGCGCGCGTGTGTATATATATATATATATATATATATATATATATATATATATATATATATATATAGGACTTAATGTTTCTACTTTTACTGCAGAAATATTTATTCTGTCACACTCACATAAAAGTGAGTGGGTCCCATTTTAAAGAAAAGAGAGATAATATATTAGTGGGACTCATTCACTTTAATGTGAATGTGGCAGAAAAAATATTTCTGCATTAAAAGCAGAAATGTTAAACCCCTATAGGGTAAATGATTTCTCTAGTCACTGGAGATAACTTATCTTTAGTGACCCCAAAACTACGTCGTTTTGGATTAATGAAGGGTGTTTCCATAATTTTGCACCCTTCATTAATTCACTTAAAATTACGAAAACACCCTTCATTAATTTAAAATGACGTGGTTTTATGAGTTACTAGAGATAACTTATCTCCCGTAATTGGAGAAATATTTTTCCATAAGTTATTTAGTTTAAAAATAACTTGATTATTTTCATCCAATGGAGTATAAAATAGTCTTAGAAAGCGAGTCGAATTAGATGGCCATCTTATGTCGACGACATTATTTATAATTTCTTGAAAGTTATGCTTCTTATGTTGGATACGCGTCATACTGATTAGAATATGATTTGTTTTACTTGTTCAATGCGATCTGCGTCTACTAACATGGACATACATTTTTTTTTTTTTTTTATATATATGAAAAGAATTATCAATTAACCAAATTTGAAGTAGTCCAGCCCAATTTGGTAATTAATTGGGTCAACTTATGACACATAATATTTTCTTCATTTTTATAGAACATTTTTTTAGCTTCATATTTTTATAGAACATTTCAGTGATTTCACTCATTCATATTTATAGATTTCAACAATTTATTCACTCAAATTTATACTAAAATCCTTTATATTTTGTATATGTAAAAAAGTGCGTATAAAGAGAAATATAAAATCAGCATAATTATCTGAAATATAAACTCAATAGACATTTACATTTTCCTGTAATATTTTAGGGGAAATTAATTAATTTTTCCTTTATAGTTTTGAATTATCACTCAATCGTCACGCCAAAAAAAAAATTATCACTCAATCCGTAAATTTTGACTAAGTACGACTCGATCTTTATAGTTTTAACTCGGTTATAACTCAATTCATAAAATTTGATTAGATACAACTCAGTGTTTCAGTCCAAGTAGTTTAACCATTTAAAATATTAATACATTTTTTAAAAATAAAATTATATATACCCACACTTCATGAAACTTTAAGACTAAAATTTTAAATGGTTATTTATGGCTACAAAAAAAATTAAATAGTTAAAACTATAGGAGTTAAGTAGCAGCAAATTAAAGTTTAGGGAATAAATTTTAACTAAGTCATAACTATAAAAACTGAATTGTACCAAATCAAATTCACTACAAATTATAGTGAATTAGCGACATAATGGTGTCGTCATTGTTGTCAAATTTGCGAGTTGACTCTTCGAGTTTACCATTTTTACGTTTCTTCATTATTAAATCGAGTCGAGTCGCTGGTATATTCGTGTTAGTTGTGAACTCGGTTAAACTCACGAGTTTACACACCCAGTTTACTGTTTTTATATTTCTAACTTTCAAAAATCGTGTTAACTCACTATTAAACTCGTGTTAACTTTTTCGATTCGTTTATACTCACCGACTTTATATATGAGTTTTATGGTAATTTCTTTGTTAAATAAGATAGTAAGTTATTAACGTCGATAGATTTAATTTCAATTATTTGGATTTAAAATTTATTTAAATCAAATTATTGTCATTTTTTATATTTTAATTATTTAATTATACACTATCAATACATATTTAATGAGAAAAGTAAACTTTTACGAGTTTCCGGTTCAAGTTTACGTTACCGTCATTGTTGTCAAACTCACGAGTTAACTCTCCGAGTTTACCGTTTCTACGTTCCTACCTTACTAAATCGAGTAATTAAGTCTCTAGTAAAATTATATCAGATATAAACTCAGATGAACTCACAAGTTTACGCACCGAATTTACCGTTTTACTTTTGTAGCTTACAAAATTATGTTTTTTTTTTTTTTCAATTTTGTCATCCTCAACAGCTTTATATATGAATTTTATAGAAATTTCTTTATTAAATATAATAAATTATGAATGTTGATATATTTAATTTCAATTATTTGGATTTAAAATATATTTAAATCAAATTATTGTCATTTTTATATTTAATCATACACTGTTAATACATATTTAATGATAAAAGTAAACTCTTACGAGTTTACCGATTTGAGTTTACGATACGAGTTTATGTCACTGTCACGAGTTTATTTAAACTCGTGAGTTTGACAACATTAATTAGTTACCGTCACGAGTTTTCTTAAATTCACGAGTTTGACAACCTTAATTGTCACTCATCAATATGTGACAGTCTATTTAAAGATGAAACAATCAAATTCACTCCCTGAATTCCATCATTAATCCATTATTTTTTTAATAATTTAAAAATTAAGTTACAACTGGATCAATCAAAATGGTAGGATGGAATAATTATTTTTCATATTATCAATATAAGAAAAGTAATCCAAATACAAGTTTATAATATTCCCCTCGCAAAAGGAGAGAATTCTTATAAAGCAAAACAAGTATGCTCAAGAATTGTATGATTCTCCGCCACCGCCCACCGGCGGCATCATCATCTTCAACGATAAGGACACTTTTCTTTTGGTGAGAAAAGTATGGAGGCAGGTTGTGTGAAGAAATTATTACAACAACGGGAAAGAAAAAACAGAGAGAGAGAGAGAGAGAGAATTATTTAATCAAATTTATTGCCAAATATTCTTCAAGACAATGAACTGTACCTAAATTGGAACATTTATTTCTTTTGCTCACTACTTTTTGCTTTGTGACTCGGAGATAAGAAAGCAATCCTTTTAATTGGTTCCACAAGATATTGACATCTGCACATGTGATATCCGTTAATTCATTCAAGTACCTGTTTGTTTCTTTCATTTTCTCTGTATTTAAATTTTTTTTTTTAAATATTATCATCTGAAAATCAGTTCGAGATTCATAACTGCCCATTCTCCAATAATACGAGTGCTTTCTATAAGACTCGAACTCGATATTATACATTGTAAACACCACTTTTTTTCCCGAGTTCAATTTAGGGTAACTCTTTCAAGAACGTTTCTTGCATTCACAACCTAAAATTAGGTTTTTTTTTTTTTTTTTTTAATAATCTAGAGACTTGAAAGTTGAAAGCTATTTGAGTAATTAAATTATTTAATCTTTTTTACATTATAGAGGCATTTTTTATTTTTAAAATATAAAAAATCTTTACCAAAAATTGTCCTTACCTTGTTCCAGATTTTGGTTGAATCCTTGTTAAATATAGTTTAAAATATTATGCTTTTTTTAAATAAATAAATAAATTTTAATTTTAATTTTTTTAAAAAAGTTTTATGCATAAATTTTAATTGACTAAGATGTGTACTTAGGGCCATTCATGCAACTGTGCTTGGCTGAGCCTTTTCCTTTTAGAAGAACCAGATACCAATTATTCCAACACACATATATTATCATAAATAAGGGGAAAAAAGCAACTAAAAATTCAAATTAAAAAACTAAATAAAATATCAATATTTCTATTAATATCATTATCATAGAAATAATTGAGGTTAAATAAATTATCGCTACAGAACAAAATTAGAGAAAAAAAATATCTGTTTTGTATTTACGTTATAAACACCTTTACAACCACGTATTTATTATTAGCCTCAAAGAAATTCAGAACCAACCAATAGCAAAAGAACCTTGAAAAGCCAAACGCATTTTGGCTGTCCCTTTCCGTTAACTGTAAATCACTAAATCATTATCGTCGTCATCATCACTCATTCACGTCGTCATCATCACTCATTCACGACTTTCATATTCCACAGTGCCGTCTATCTCTGGAGATCAACATAACGCCGTCAATATTATCACCGCCTCATTTTAGATCCTAATTAAATTGCATATGTTTTTTACATAAAAGTGTCAGTGATAATTAATGAGTTATATATTATTTTTTTTTACAGATTCTATAGACCCTGGGTTTTATTAACACACACACACTCTCTCCCTCTCCCTCTCCCTCTCCCTCTCCCTCTCTCTCTCTCTCTCTCTCTATGGAGGGGAGGGACTCTCTCTATATATATATATGGAGTGGAGGGGCAATGAGGAAGCCAATAATATTAATAAGTGGAGACAAAAATTACGCCTAATAATATAAGTATTAATATAATATGATAGATATGATTTTAAAATTTATTTTTATAATCAACGTAATGAAAAATTATATTTTTAAATATTGTATTTGAGATTTTTAGATATAAATGGGTAAAAATGAACTTTCCATCATTTAACTTTTGTACAAAATTTTATCTTAGTTAGTTCCTCCAATTTATAAGTTGTCTTTTTAATTATCCAATTATACCACCATTAATTTCAATATTTCATAAACAAAACAATACTGCCGCTGAAATTTAAGTATTTACAAAATATTGTCAAATTTTGACATATTAAATTTCTTAAAAAATAAAATAAATGGCACAAAGTCATTATTTGATGTCAACGATGATGTAAGTATTATTGTAAAGATTGATGACGGAAAAATATTTTATAAAATTAAATGACTAAACTAAAATCTTGTATAAAGTAATGGGAAAAAGACATATAAAATATCATATGAATTTCTAACACCTAGAAAAATCTATAAACACTTACAATGGACATGAAGGTGACAAATGACTGATTTTAAAGTGTTGATGATTTTACAATAATACCTTTTCTAGTCCCTAACAAAAAATACAGACCCCATTTTGGTCACTGACAAAAAAACCGACTCTTATTCGTTCTTTTTATGGGACTAAAAATGACCTTTTGAAATTTTGTGAGGGATCAAAATGTCCACCAATCGACCCTTACTTGTCATTTTTATGGACTAAAAATGACTTTTTTTTTGTCAGGGACCAAAATGGGGTCCGTGTTTTTTTGTCAGAACCAGAAAGATATTTACTCTAAAAAGAAAAAAGCACCTCATTGGAGCACCAACGCCAGCCTTCGGAGCTCAACCAGACTGCCACCCCTTCTTCAACCTTCTTCTTCTTCACCTCCATACCTAAGAGCCAAGAATCAACTATGTAGTATGCAACCATCGATTCTATTCGCCAAAACCAAATAGCTTTATTAAATTCTATTACGGACTCAAATAATGGGCCCGGCGGATATAAGGCCCAATAAGAGTGCCT
This sequence comes from Acacia pycnantha, assembly GCA_025563575.1. Taxonomy (NCBI): domain Eukaryota; kingdom Viridiplantae; phylum Streptophyta; class Magnoliopsida; order Fabales; family Fabaceae; genus Acacia; species Acacia pycnantha. Next base: position 536,444 of record JAMWYP010000281.1, read on the forward strand.
TAGGCGGGAATCTCCCTTCAATCAGGTACATGATTAATTATCCTTGGAGTATGCCTATAATTGAGGCGCCGTACAGGTAATGGAGCAGGCACTCACAGGACGTGGGAGGCACATAACGATGGTGGTAGGATGCAAGGCAAGGAGAACGAAACCCTAGGTAATCTCTATAAATAGGAGGTTTCCCATCAGGTGTGTTCCCTACGTTCACTATTCCATTCTTTACCATTCAGTCTCACTGTGCACACACACCACCCCTCTGGCGAAAAGCCTACCCGTGTAAGCACAGTGATCGCTAAGCATTTTTTGATATGTCCTTCATAGATATCAGTGGATGATCCTTTCTTCTCTGGTGCTCTACTCATAAGACACCGTTGAGGAAATCTCTGATCCGATATTAATACCTCCTAGCCCATTGAGGCTAGACATTAATATTCTACACTAGAACATTGGCGCCGACCGTGGGGAACTGTAAACTTCGATTCCCAGAATCATAAAAAGCTACTGATAACCATTGAAGATGGCCGTAAGCACCAGGATTCGCGCTCAGATACCTGGGCGGGAACAACTACCTGAGGGACAACCTCAACCGTTACTCCAGGAGCAAACAATCCAATATTCAAACTCAGTTGCTCTGGAGCAGAGCCACGCTGCTGGAAAGACCGAGGTCGAAACGGAGGATACAGCTCACTCTCCTCTTCTCGGTTTGGGATTCCATCAGGGGCAGCGAGTAGTCCAGGTTCAGAGTATCCCTCAACCTCTTCCCGAGTTCCAGATTGATAATCCCAACATCCGCCTGCTGCATAATGCTTTGGGATCCCTGGTCCGACGTGTGGACAACATGGAAAATTGGCACCAGCTTTAAAGAGATGAGGATTCCTGACTCATTCGAGAGGAGTTGGAGCGTCAGAATACCGTATGGCAGTAGGAGGAGCAGAAGAAGATGCAGCAAAGGCTGGAGGAGCAGTACGAGGCAAGAGCGAAACAAGCTCTGAGTGAAGGGCTGAATGGCACTGGTTCAAGCCGGGCTGCTAACTCAGCCTCTATGCATGTCAACCAAGAAGAACCTCGGGGGAAGAAGGTGGTCGTTATGGATCAAGCTAAGATCCTGAGATTGGAAGCTGGTCACAAGGTGGTACGAGAACCAACTCGGAGTGGTGATGCAGCAGCGGCAGAAACAAAAAGTCTCCGGGTTGCCGAGGCCGATCAAACTCGGTCGAGAGGAAAGCAGCCTGTTGAAGATCCAGTCGTCAAAGTGGGAGCAACCGCGCCCCTATCGCTCGACAAATCAACAATGTTGGTAGAGGAAGTCGGGGAGGACCGATTTGCCGGTCAATTCACTGACGGAGTTATGGCGGCCGTATATCCCAAGGGCTTAGATTCAAGGGAGTTGCAGAAATACGATGGGACTCAAGACCCTTTAACTCACTTGAACAACTTCAAAATGGAGATCATGGTTAAGGGGATAGCTGGGAAAGTCATACCCCGGCTATTCGCTGGAACATTCAGGGGGGCCGCGCAGTTGTGGTTTCACTCCTTGCCATTATTCTCTATACCAGATATGAAAATATTGGAGCAGAAGTTTCTGTTGAACTTTGCAACAAGTAGGCGACAACCCAAGACCGAGTTTTAGCTCGGTCAAGTCAGACAGTGACCAGGGGAAACACTTTCTAAGTACCTGGACCATTTTAAAAATATGGCCCTGCAAGTCCCAGGACTGAAAGAAGATGTGCACCTGCACTGCGCCATAGCCGGTTTGGATGTATCATCCCGGTTGAAGAAGTCAATCATGAAGCACCGCCCCACAACTCTGGCCGATTTCTGAGACAGGTCTCAACAATACCTGGATCTGGAGCAGATGGAGATGGCGACCCCGGTTATAAAGGAACGGGCTAAGAGCTCACCACCCCGGGGAAGAGAGAGTCATGAAGGATATAAAAGAAGTCCCCGTGTTCGTGACACCAATAGAAAATCCCGGGATGGTAGGGTTGATGCCAAATATGAAAGGTACACCCCATTGAAGATATCCCAGGCAAAGTTGTGGAAGGAAATATGCGCAACGGAAATGAAGAAGGTGGAAAAGCCTCGGCCCCTCGATAGAAGAGCAACTGCGGACAAGACTCGGTTTTGTGAATTCCATGATCAACATGGCCACACAACTGAGCAATGTTGGGATCTCAGGGATGCAGTAGAGAAGTTTGTCCGTGAAGGGAAACTCCAGAAGTACGTCATCCAGACCCAGGGCAAGCAGGGTAACAAGTGACAAGGGGAAGGCTGAGGCAAGAGCCCACCTTCAGAAAAGAGAAGAAGAGACCTGAAAAAGAAAGCTGAGGACAATGATGATGAGTTTCCTGAAGCCAAGTATGACTGTAATGTAATCAGTGGAGGCTTTGGTGGTGGAGGGGACTCAACAAGTCAGCGACGGAAATACCTTAGGGAGGTATTGTCAATCCGAGATCACCCGAAGTTCAAAGAAGATTCGGGTAGACCTGATCTTCCCGTGCTGAGCTTTACCAACAAAGACTTGGAAGATGTCGCGCCTGGACACCATGACGGGTTGGTAATAACGGGAACTTTGGTCAATTTCCGCGTTAAGAAGATTTTTGTGGATAATGGGAGTGCAGTTGACATCATACTTTGGGACGCGTTCAAGCGGATGAACTTTGACTCAGATATTCTGAAGCCATGTAAAACGACCCTGACCGTTTCAATGGGCAGGATACTCATCCAAAGGGGTATGTTGATCTTAAGCTAACTTTGGGAAATGAGCATGCTTTTAAATCTAAGAGGGTTCGGTTTGTGGTTGCTGATTTCCCCTCCTCGTATAATATAATCTTGGGCCGACCAACTATTCACAATTGGGATATGTTGGTATCGACTAAGCATCAGAAGCTGAAGATGTTCAACAGAAAGAATACAGTTGTGACCGTGAAGGGGGATCAAAAGGAGTCCCGGCAATGCTACTTCAATACGGTTAAGGAAGCCAAGGGCGATCCAACCCACTTATCGCGGGCCAGTACAAGCAAAGTCCCCGAGGCAAGTTCGGCTGGAAAGTCGGTAAACTTAGTGGAATTGGACTTGCGCGAGGAGGAGAAAATGCAAAAGACTGAACCCAATGGCAAGCTGGAAGACCTAGTTCTTGGTACGGAGCCAGGACAGGTTACAAAGATTGGCCAGACACTTGATACCGAGATACTAGGAGAGCTTGAGAGGTTCTTGCAGGATAATAAAGATGTGTTTGCTTGGCATCCATCTGAGATACCCGGAATCGACCCAAATTTCTGTTGCCACCAGCTCGCGATTCAACCGGGGTCCACCCCGGTATCCCAAAAGAAGAGAAAACTCGGTGAGGACAGGCGGAAAGCCCTGGAGACACACGTGGTGGAATTATTGGAAGCCGGTTTCATCCGGGAAATACAGTACACTACGTGACTATCTAATGTTGTCCTTGTCAAGAAGCCTAATGGAAAGTGGAGAGTCTGCACTGATTACAAGGATTTGAACAAAGTATGCCCGAAGGACTCCTTTCCAATGCCGAATATTGATCAACTCGTTGATAGCTCTTCCAGGTTTCAGTTGCTGTCTTTCATGGATGCATATTCTGGTTACAATCAGATTGTCATGCATCTGGAGGACCAAGCAAAGACGGCATTCATTACTGAAAGGGTGAACTACTGTTATAATGTGATGCCTTTCGACTTGAAGAATGCAGGAGCCACATACCAAAGAATGATGAATCGGGTCTTCCAAGACCAGTTGGGAAAAAATGTGGAGGTATACATAGACGACATTATCGTCAAGTATTTGAGTAGAGTCAACCACGTGCAAGACCTACGACAAACATTTGAAAAGTTGAGACAATACAGAATCCAACTCAACCCGGCAAAATGCGCTTTCGGGGTCCCGGCTGGAAAGTTCCTCGGGTTTTTGCTGACAAACAGAGGTATTGAAGTGAACCCGGACAAGTGCCAGGCTGTGTTGAACATGAATGCTCCTCAGAGCAAGAAAGAGGTCCAGCAGTTGGCTAGACGATTGGCAGTGTTAACTCGATTTTTACCCAAGTCAGCCGAGAACTCTCTCCTATTCTTTAAATTGTTGAAGAAGGAGGCGTCGGGCGGTTGGAACGCAGAATGTGATGCGGCTTTCGTAAAGATTAAGTAATGCTTATCCACACCACCTGTGTTGACCAGGCCAGAGGTAGGCGAGAGTTTAATATTGTATTTATCAGTGGGTAACGACGCTGTGAGCGCGGTGTTGATCAGAGAAACCGCAGAGGGCCAGAGTCCAGTCTATTTTGTAAGCCGGGCTTTGCAAAGTTCGGAGTTACGATACCAAAAGTTTGAGAAAATGGCATTTTCCCTACTGATAGCAGCTAGACGGCTCCGTCCTTATTTCCAAAGCCATCCTATTGTTGTCCGTACAAATTAGCCAATTCAGAAAATTCTTCATAAGCCGGATTTAGTAGGGCGAATGGTAAGTTGGGCTATTGAGCTATCCGAGTTCGATATTGTATATAAAGCTCGGAATGCCATTAAGTCCCAGGCTTTTGCAGATTTTGTAATGGAATTAACCCCGGCACAGGGAGGTGAAGCTCAAGATACTTGGAATTTGTTCGTAGATGGGTCGTCAAATGTTAAAGGAAGTGGAGCTGGAATCATTGTTGAAAGTCCCGAGGGTATCTCGCTGGAACTTTCCCTGCGCTTCAAATTTCCCACCTCAAACAACCATGCTGAATATGAGGCCTTAATTGCTGGCCTGCTTCAAGCAAAAGAAAGTGGAGCTCGTCGAGTACAGGTTTCTACTGATTCTCAATTGGTAGCTTCCCAGATCAGCGGAACGTACCAGGCCAAAGGACCCCTAATGATCAAATACTTGGGGAAGGTAAGGGAAATCATCACGGAATTTGACGAAGTAACCGTAGCGCACATTCCAAGAGGAGAAAATGTGAGGGCTGATGTTTTATCTAAATTGGAAAGCACGAAAAGCCCAGGAAATCACCGCACTATTGTCCAACAGAGCCTTTTGGAACCAAGTTGCGTGATGATCATCTCAGAGGCCAGTGATTGGAGGAAACCCATTGTTGATTACCTGGAGAGAGGAATCCTCCCCGATGAGCCATTAGAAGCAAAAAAGCTGATGAGAACGGCGGCTTCCTATGCGCTTGTTAATGATCAGTTGTACAGGAAGGGTTTTCATTCTCCAATGATGAAATGCCTCGCGGCAAATGAAGCTCGATATGTCCTTGCCGAGATACACGAAGGAATAAATGGTCACAACATGGGAGCAAAGGCCTTGGTTAGAAAAGCAGTGCGAGCTGGGTATTTCTGGCCCACCATGGCAGTAGATTCGAAGGATCATGTTCAAAAATGTGATAGCTGCCATAAGCATGCTAACACTATCAGGTCACCTCCAACCCAGCTGCATGTAATTTTGGCACCATGGCTATTTTTTAAATGGGGAATGGACTTGCTAGGACCATTCAAACGAGCTGTTGGACAATTACGATGGCTCATTGTGGCAGTGGATTACTTCATAAAGTGGATTGAGGTAGAGCCTGTCGCCACGATCACGTCAGCTCGGGTACAGAAGTTCTTGCAGAAGAATATTATATCACGGTTTGGAATACCAGCAGAGATCGTCACAGACAACGGAACCCAGTTTATTGACAAAGGCTTTCAAAAGTTGGTATCTGATTTCCACATCCAACAACACTTCGCGTCTGTAGAGCATCCGCAATCCAATGGACAAGCTGAAGTAGCCAATAAAGTCATAGTGGATGGATTAAAAAAGCGGATGGAAGATGCTACGTCTAGTTGGGTAGACCAACTGCCTTATGTCTTGTGGGGATACTGGACCAGCATCCAATCTTTAACGGGAGAAACACCCTTTAGGTTAACATATGGATGTGAGGCCATGATCCCGGTAGAGATCAGAGAATCGTCTTGGCGAAAGGTTGTAGCCCTTCAGAATGAAGAGGAAAACAACGATGCAATCACGGTTGAGTTAGATTTGGTGGATGAAGTCCGAATTGCGGCACATTGCCGAGACTTGGCAGCTAAACAACTCATCTCAACTCGATATAACAAGAAGGTGCGAGCTCTGTTATTCGAGAAGGGAAGCCTCATCCTTCAGAGGGCTAACATTGGCAACAAAAATGCCACAGAGGGTAAGCTTGCTCCTAATTGGGAAGGTCGTTATCGAGTTACGGAGAGTCTCGGGAAATGAGCTTACAAGTTGGAGACGCTGCAGAAGAAAGCTGTGAAGCGAACATGGAATGCAGACAAGCTGAATGCTTATTATAGTTGAAGCCCAAACTTGAAAGAGTGTGATGCCGTCCAAATATCATGTAATGAGTTTACTTGTTTGAAACTGGTATGGTTTTTCCTGAAAGACGCGCTGTAATGACAAATCCATGAATTAAAGGGTTTTTTAGCCCGGTTTCCGTAAACTGAACTGCTGTCTACTTTATGATGATACAACATCCAGGGTAACTAAACCCGTTTTCCAAAATCATGTTCGAAGTAAACATGTAGAAGTCAGGATATTCAAGTCTGACTTCCAAAATCATGTCCAATTTAAACATGTAGAAGTCAGGGTCATGAAACCCGACTTCTAAAATCATGTTCAATGTAAACATGTAGAAGTCAGGGTAATGAAATCCGACTTCCAAAATCATGTTCAATTTAAAACATGTAGAAGTCAGGGTAATGAAATCCGACTTCCAAAATCATGTTCAATTTAAACATGTAGAAGTCAAGGTAATGAATCCGATTTCCAAAATCATGTTCGAAAAAAAGCATGTAGAAGTCAGGGTAATGAAATCCAATTTCCAAAATCATGTTCGAAGTAAACACGTAGAAGTCAGGATATTCAAGTCTGACTTCCAAAGTCATGTTCAATGTAAACATGTAGAAGTCAGGGTAATGAAACCCGACTTCCAAAATCATGTTCAATATAAACATGTAGAGGGAAGGGTAGTGAAATCCGCCTTCAAAAATCGTGTACAAGTTAAATCAAGTTTGAAGTCTAAGTAAAAAAACTCATTTTTCAAGTGCGTGAAAATCACTCGATTCACAGGGACATATTGATATGGAGGTTAGTGTCAACATTAACAAAATCAATCGGTGCACATGGAAAGCAAACACTTCTTGCTTAAACTGTTGCTTACATACATTAAGTTATGGCCCACGGCCAGGAAATTACAAAAACAAGAAAAACAAAAAGTCCCTTGACAAAATCCAAGCAATTACAAACGACTAAAGTTGTGATTGCGTCTCCGTGGCGGACGGGGAAGGTTGCTCGTCTTCGCTCTCCTCAGCCTCAGGAGGAATCAATTTCCCCTTATCGCTGACATACACCTGGAGGTGCAACCCGGTTGTGTTTAGAGTGGTATCGGGATTCAGGACCCGGATTTGAGCAACAACATTCTCAAAGGATTTTCTGGCGGCTTGGCCATATTTGACAACTTTGGCTTTGGCGTTACTAAGCTCGGCATCTTTTTCTTTGAGAATGCTGTTCAAATGTTCGTTATCCGAGGTCATCTTCTTCACTAATAGCACATCCCTTCGGTGGAGATCTTCTAGGCGATGCAAGTCGGCCTGGGCTGCAGTCAAGTCAGTCTGCTTTGCAGTCAAGTCGGCCTGGGCTGCAGTCAAATCAGTCTGCGTCGAGTCAAGTCGGTTTGGGCTGCAACAATTTCGTCTACCGCTATGACAAGCTTCTCGTTGAGAGTAAGCACTTCTTGGCGAAGCTTCTCTTGCTCGGCCTTAGACGCCTGTAATTCTTCTTGAGCTCGGTCCCTCTCCTCCATGACTTTTTCCAGATATGCATCGCTTTTAAAGACATCCCGCTCGGTTCTAAGATCATTCCTTTCCTTCATCACCTTTTCAAGCATGTCTGTCATTTTGGATAGTTGTTTGGCAACAGCAGTCAACGTCTCCGACTTGGTGGCATACTTGATTTTAAGGGCGGCATAGGGTCGGATCAGGGAGGCGGTCTTATGGGTTTGTATTTCCATATCGATCAGCTCAAGCTTCTCTTTCTTGGTAAGCTTGGAGGGAGAATGGAACCGAGCAGGGGGACGCAAAACATCTTTAACAGCTTGGCTCATCCCATCTGTCCAGAGAGCCCCTCCAGACAAAGTGGTGTGGTTAAGGGGCGATGTATCAGTGGTTGGGGTTGAAGGTGTTGGTGAAGCCGGTGTGAGGTCGTAGCTGGTGGTTCTTCTGCGACCTGTTTACCCTTGGTTTTCTTTGCTCTTCTTTCTCCGCGCTTCGCCCCACCTTTGGGCGTTTGCGCAGAGCTTTGGTAGTAGCAGCCTCCTCCATGACAGTAGGCTGGCTACCCACGGTAGGATCATCTGTAATAGGAAGGGCTTGAACCTCCTCGGGGTTTTTTGGAACTTCATCGAAGACATCGATAAATCCGAGCCTTCCCATTTTTCGTCCTGCAGAGCAAAAAGAGAAGTGTCTTTAATAGAAAAAGGAAATCACAACAAATGCACTTTACAAAAAATGCAAGGGCATATAAATGTATTATCCCATACTCTTCGTTGACCGTCGTCTAACTAAAGGAGTGGGGATATATTTGGCGGGATCTATTAACGATTTGAGGTTACTGGAGAGGGTCGTAAGCTTCACCACGACTGCTTCTTCATTGTCGGACAAGCTAGCCGGGTTGGGAGCATAATCTCCGGATTTAAATTTGTGGTGGGCGTTGGTCCAATATAGGGGGAATTTTCCTTCAAGTTCCCTGGAAGTCGCGGTTTGAAGGAACCACGGGCACTCCTTGAGATTGGCCATAACCTTGACGAACGCTTCCTTACAATTTTTTGAAGATTCGATAAAGGATCTAAAAAGCATCCGATCGCGGAATCCCCGGAGTGAGGTCCACCCAAACCATGTTGTGCTTTTTCCTACGAATACTCTTGTTTCTAAGGGGGCATAGAAAGTCATAAACACTGGGACAGTACAATTGATTTGAAATTGCCGGCACAGGTTCTCAAAGGCAATGGCAAAGGCCCAGTCGTTGGGATGAAGTTGTGAGGGAGCTAGGTGTAGGTGGGTCAAAAGGCATATTTGAAAGTCGGTGAAGGGTAGCCTTACACCAAGTAGGGTGATAAGATCTCGATAATGGAAAAAGAAATGAGGCTCGTGAAGCTCGCTTCTTCGTGGCCGAGCTGTGTCAACTAATTCATCGTCCATGGGAAGTCTTACTGTGTATCCTTCCCCATCCCTTACGCCGATTAGCGTGAATTCGTCTGTGGTCATGGTATTTTTAATCCGAGTTACACAGGCGTTAACGGCTCTCTTGGGGGAGTTTGGAGCTCTGACAGAGCCGGAAGAGCTGCACTCATCCGCCGTGGAGGAAACAGAAGTGCGTGATGATGATGCCATCTAGACCTAGCATGCATAAAAAGGGTAAAATCAGAAGACGATATATACCTGTAGTACCATTTATTTCTCGTGGTGAGGTGTTAGGTGTTGACCTAAGTATACTCGGATCTCTCGAAACCGTGTTAGTAGGGAGAAGTAGGTTATGGCGGCAGAAACCTAGAACCAAGTCGGCCTCCTTATCTCGGCCAAGTCTAACAAGGTAAATACTCTTATAAGAACATCGGTTGGCGAGAAGAGAGGTGGGACTAGGTTAATGGCGTCAAGTTAGGTGGTTTATCTTGACGACCAGAAGAACTTATGGTTGGTGTTTTGGAACTCTCAGTACCGGTTGACCAAAACCGAAACTGGCGTGGATCAGAAAAAGGCTTATAAACCCCACTGCCCTGTATATCTAAAGTTGCATGAAGGTCTTGATCGGTTGGAACGGAGAATTTTCGTTTAAATGGATAAGGTACGGTACGAGCCATTTCCTAAACCCAGAAAACCTAGAAAAAAGAAAATCCTACTCAGAAAACTCAATAAAACAGCGCCAGAGATTTCAAAAATCCTCAAAGACCAGACACAGAGACTGTGACGAATGTGAAAATTTGAGAAGATATGAAATCTAAAAGAGCCGTTGTAATACCTGCTGAAAGATCTGAGTAAGGGTTGAGCAAATGTTGGCAAAAGCAGACTGTCGTCGAGGCTATCGTTGAGAAAGCAGGCTAAGCGTTCAGAGTGAAAAGTGTTCAAATGCAGAAGAATGAGGAAATATATAGGTTTTCAAATTCAAAATAATTTGAACAGGTTTTTGAATGTGAAACGACGGGGGAAGTTACGTCCACATAGGCTGAAAACTAGGGTTGACACCCTAAAAGCGTAATGATGTTTTTTTTGAAATGACGCAAGCATTAAATGCGCACAGATTTCAAGCGCCAATAGCGCGACACCAACGTCAGAAAGGGCAGTTACACGCTACGACGCGCCAATACAAAAAGGAGCGACGGGACTTTTCATGTGCACATGAGGTACATGATATTTGCCTGGGATTCCTTGTGATAATCTTAGCCGGGTTTGTTACAAGGGAATTCAGTTCAAAACAGTTAGTTCAAGTGCTTATAATGATCATAACCGTGTCAACGGGGCATGGGGTAACTCAATTAGGCTAACAGCGGTCATGACCGAGTTAAGATGGCGTGAGTAATTCCGACCTTTTATTAAGATATATTTGGTGTTTGTAATCAAATTCGGATGGAGGGCCCAACCGGGTTGAACATTTAGTTGATCTCGGTGAGCAAAAGGAAACTTCAATATCGGTGTTTGAGTGCATTCAAGCTTTTCCAGACATGAACGAGAAATAAAAGTAAACTTTGTATTGATACTTGATGAGGTTACATAGTTCTCTTACAAAGGAATAAACTGATTTACTTGTTTACAAAGATGGTTACAATAGCAAAATACAAAGGATTATGCTAAATCCGTAAATTTACTTTACGAATCTCCTAATTACAACAGATGATGGTCAAGCAAATCCCTCCTACGACGGTTGGGATAGCCGGAGCTAGAGATCGAATAGCCATCCAAGATCATCATAGTGATGAAGATCTTTGTTGGATATGCTGGAGACCCTAGAAAAGTTGAGCCAAGTCAATGAAGATCGGCAACATATCCAGGGCCTCCTATGGCGGATGAAGAAGCTCAGATGCGAACCTGACTCCTATCCCGGGGTCCCATACGAAGTTGAGCCAGATAGGTGAAGACTGGCAACTACATCTGGGACCCCAAAGGTCCGTCACGCGACGTAGATGAAGACTGGAAACTATATCTGAAGGTTAAAGCCGCAAGATAGCAGCCGATAGGGCCATTTTTTCTTCCGAAATCATACTTTTACTCCCCACACTGCTGAAAGGTTGAAAGCTTCACAAAGGATTATGGAGTTTGAAACTCTCACCAGTAAACTCATCGTTCTTTTAGGATATTTACCCAGGAATAGGATAAGGAGGCAAACCAGATGTGTGATAGGGTGAGTGGCGCAGGAAGAATTTATAGGCCAGGCAGACTCCAGGCGTCATGCGGCAATAAATGCTAGTTGTGTGGAAACGGAAGGGTCACGCGGCAGTAAAGGCTGTTTCCAGGCGAATGACGGTTTCCTTTCCAAGAAAAAGAATAATGATTGTGGTTACAGGGCGTGAGCATTAAATGCACGCGAAGACCAAGGGCGGCTAAAAGTGGCCAATAAATGCGAAGATATGATCGTGGGGTATCAGATAGGTAAAGCGAACAATCATCAAATTCGAATATGCCACGTGTCTCCATCTCACCAAAGATTGGGGGCAACATGCGTATAGAGAGTTTGAAACAATAAACTCGGTATAATTCGGATGAGACAATCTCAAGTGCTATGAAGACACCGGGATAGTTGTGTAAACCCAGTTAGCTGAGGATAGGGAAATGACAAGCTGATTAAACGGGCTATGCCGAAATAAATCTAGCCTTGCTTGCTATGGAGATACCCAGATATCTATTCCAAAAGGAACCCGGTACGTGCCTGATAAAGCGATAAGATTGGGAGCCAGTTCCCGAAGCTCAAATGATCCCGGTATAAACAAAGTAGGAAGAGCCCGGGATGGCGAGCAAGTAATCTCGGTACCTCAGAAACCTGAACTTATGAGCTTGGGGGAAACTGTTATGGACTCAAATAATGGGCCCAGCGGATATAAGGCCCAATAAGAGTGCCTTAGGCGGGAATCTCCCTTCAATCAGGTACATGATTAATTATCCTTGGAGTATGCCTATAATTGAGGCGCCGTACAGGTAATGGAGCAGGCACTCACAGGACGTGGGAGGCGCATAACGATGGTGGTAGGATGCAAGGCAAGGAGAACGAAACCCTAGGTAATCTCTATAAATAGGAGGTTGCCCATTAGGTGTGTTCCCTACGTTCACTATTTCGTTCTTTACCATTCAGTCTCACTGTGCACACACACCACCCCTCTGGTGAAAAGCCTACCCGTGTAAGCACAGTGATCGCTGAGCATTCTCTGATATCTCCTTCATAGATATCAGTGGATGATCCTTTCTTCTCTGGTGCTCTACTCATAAGACACCGTTGAGGAAATCTCTGATTCGATATTAATACCTCCTAGCCCACTGAGGCTAGACATTTGTGTTCTACACTAGAACAAATTCCACAACTCATCTATAGTCTGTATTGGATTTGAACAAAAATGAGAGAAGCCATAGGCTCATATAGCTTACATAAAAGCAAACCACGTTGACGTATGTTTGATTCAGGTTATAATTAATATCACTTTTTTCCCTTCATTCATTATATTTAGATGAATTAGTATTTCCGCCTTATTCTCACAAACCACCAAATCAAGAATTAACTTCAGATCAAATCAATTTAATTTATCAAGTCACACATATGCCTGATCTCTCCTTTTCTTCTGGGTTGTACACCAACAAGACTCAGCTTCTGCATTGCGGTCAAATGCCTTAAAGAACTTGTTCTCATCTGCCACGAATGCTTCCACAAACGATCTGGTTCTCGGGTCACTGTACAACCCACGGTTCGATTTCAAAACCCCCAAGCCCTTCGGAAGGTTCTAGAAGTACATGTTATCGAACTTGTTCGGGGTCATTATGCCATTGAACACCGACAATTAAGGGTTCTTCTTATAGTTTCCAACCACTCTCTGCAATTCCGCCGCGAATCGAGGGTTGTATTGAGGATCATATTGGGAGAACTTGCTATTATTGTAGATGTTGTTGCTAATTTAAGAGCAATGCAAGGACCCAATAGTGAGAGTCCCGCCTAGAGCTACCATTTATGCTACAGAAAACCTTTTCATGGCGAAGATCTCGATGATTTGCGACATCGACATTGTTGGTTATGGAAGATAGCCTTCAATAGCACAGGCCTTTGAGATGCGGTCGTACTTTTGGCCGTAGTAGATAGTGTAGAGGGGACCACCGACCATGGTAATGAGGTCACGAGTGGCAACAATGAGGATTTCGGCATAGGAGATGGTGTTGGGGTAGGCAAGCTCGAGAGCCGTCTTTTCTCCTTTGGAGCAAACTAACGGTGTCTCCATCGATCATTGTCTCTTTTCCTTCGGCCATGAGTTCTGCTTCTGTTGTGGCTGCACATCATTTGATCGGCCAATCGAGGAAGGGAGAAGATGAGATTTAAAAGGATGCCGAAGGGAGAGGTGGAGGTGGCTGCCAGTGGGGAAGGAAATAGAGAGAAAGAGGAGAGAGGAGAAAGTGAGAAACAGGAAGAAGAAAGAGAAGGACATTTAAGTCTTTTCACTCAAACTTTATATCTCAGTTTCCTACCAGATGATTTTATGCCATTTGCAAGTGTTAATAGCCTTTTTTGAGTTTTAGAAATCCAGATGGTATTTATTTAGCTTTTTCTTTGAAGTAATTGGGAAAATTTGAGATCCGCTTTTATTACCAATATACAGGGATAACCAGATTTTTTTTCTGGATGATGTACGAATTAATTATGTTGGAGACGAGTAAGTGAAATTTTTAATTGTGGATTGTGTGCAAAATATAATGTAATTCTGAAAATAATGATAGACTCAAGGTTGTCAAACTCACGAGTTTAAACAAACTCTTGACAGTGACGTAAACTCGTATCGTAGACTCGAATCATAAATTCGTAAGAGTTTACTTTTACCATAAAATAGATATTAACAGTGTATAATTAAATAATTAAAATATAAAAAATGACAACAATTTGATTTAAATATATTTTAAATCCAAATAATTGAAATTAAATATATCAACATTCATAATTTATTATATTTAATAAAGAAATTTCTATAAAATTTATATATAAAGCCGTTGAAGATGACAAAATTGAAAAAATTAACACAATTTTGTAAGCTAGAAATGTAAAAACAGTAAATTCGATGTGTAAAATCGTGAGTTTAACTAAGCTTATAGCTGATATGAGTTTACTAGAGACTCGACTCGATTTAGTAATATAGAAACATAAAAACGGTAAACTCGTAGAGTCAACTCGCGAGTTTAACAACAATGGATAGACTCTTCATATATATATAAAAAAGAAGATAGAGTACTCCGCTCAACTAGTTTTGAGCATATCCATCACGGTCAACCATTAAATCTCTTTTATTATTATTTTATTTATAACACTATTAATTGGGTCTATTTTCTATTTCGTCTCGTACTCCGTAAGTTCACATTTTTTTCTGTTTAAGTCCATATCATAATCTGTAATAATTCAACTATCCTATGTATTAGGCTCATCTTGTACAAAAAGATCATGAAAAATAATATTTCTTAAATAAAGCATCCTTCAAATAAATTATCTATCTGAATATTAGTAGTACTTTTTTGTCCTAATAACCATTGGAACAATAAAAATAAAAAACCATATAGGAGGGTAAGATGCGGGGAAGTTTTGCGATAAAAAATTCTTAATTAAATTTAACATCAAGATAGATCTTCTTTCAAAACCTCAGCATTTTAGTTCTATTTTCCCATATACTACGACAATCTTGTTCATACAATGTCATATACTTGATGAATTCTTTTGGTACGTATGGTTTTTAACGATATTGTACTACAATACTCTTGCTTTTACTCCTTTACCTGTTTATTATTATATCTGTAATAGCAAAAATGTAGACTCCTCCCTTATCAAGCTTCTCTAGTTCTTTGACCCGCTTCATTATTGGAGAAGTGAACTATATAATATAATATAGAAGAGTAATCTTTGGTTTGTTAAAAAAAGAAAACAAAAAAAAGATCTTCTTGTGTTTTATTCATGAAACGAAGAATTTTATGATGATTATACTTTATGCCAAACACGAATCAGGATCACGTAAATTAGGATTAGGATTCCACTATGACGATTTCATGCATCCCAAACACATATAACCTTTTTTTTTGCCAACCCCAAAATAACTATACATATAAATCATAAATCTACAACAACAAAAAAAAAAATCACTTATAGAGGTTATATCTATTATATGTAGTATTTATTTACTCTGCAAATAATATGTGATACATTGAGAGAATTTGAAATGAAAAATGGAATCTTCTGTTGAATGCATGTGGAAGAGAAAACGAGTGAAAGTAATTAACATTAAAATTAATGTTAATTAAAATAATCTCGATTTAACTTCTCTTCCACGGTCAATTTCTTTCTTGGTAGCTGATAATTTAAGATACGTCTCTTCGTGTTTGTTGGCTTGTTCCTTCAATGAAGCCGTCTCCACGCCAATTTCCCGCCTGTTCCGGTGGCTGACCCGGATGCTATTCGGGTCTTGACCCGTTCAAACTCGGTGAACGGACACGGAATCATAATCCCGCCGGGATGGTTGTACCCGAACTCCTCCTCCGCCTCCCTCAACAACTCTCCGAACAAGGGGTGGTTGAAGTAGATCACTGGCACCAACACACGGTGAAACTCGCCGTCCTTCTGCCCAACGTACACCGCCAAGTGACCCTTCGGAACCGCGGGAGGCTTGTCTTGAACCGGGTCGCATCCCACCGGGATATACCCCAATCGGGGCTTCGCGCTGCAGAGGGATCTGGCTCCTCTCGTAAGCTTGCGTCCCCATTTGAGAATCTTTGCTACTGTCCTCGTCGCCGGCGAATCATTCGAACCCAACCTCCGATATCCTCCGGGTCGGGTTCTACGGAAGATCCATCTGGAGATTCGGATAAGGCGTCGTCCAAGCTTAAATCCCCGAATCTTCCTCATAATATTCTGAATAGCCCTCTCCGGTGAGAGATTCACAAGAAGAAATTAAGAAACAGAGCAGTAGATAGCTTTGATTTGATGGAGAAATATGGATGGAGAGAGAGAGGGTTTTGGTAATAAGATGCTGGAGAGGTTATGAGAAAGGCCATGGATCTGCAACGGATATGATAAGGCGAAACTGGGTGAGGCAAATTTCAGAGAGAGGAGAAGGAATGTTGGACATTGATTTCTGGACTCAGAATTGGTGTTGACAGAAAGTGAAAAGAAGGAGATCCATGTGCCCGGAGTTTTTTAGGTACGGTGGTTCCGGCGGCGACGGTGGGTAGGATGTGTGGAAGGAAGGTGATGCTGGGAAGTGAGATATGGAGGCAGGGAAGGAAGGGTTGGTATGTGGGAAGTATATTTATAAGAGAAAGAGAGACAGAATTGTCAAAGGGTCAGATAACATAACGGTCAAGATGAGTGCAAGGACTCTAATCGACACGAACAATATAATGAGAGAGATAATTGGGTAAATAAATAGGAAAAATGACACTAAAATTTTAATTAAAAAATAATATCATAAAAATATCATAAACTATTAATAATAGCTTCTTCATTTATCAATGCTTTTTCATTTATTATTGATAAGTTATGAGACTTTTCCATATTAGATATATTTTTCCAATAAATAAACAATAGTTTTTGAAAAAAACACAAACAATAGCTCAAAAAAGCAAAGGCAAAAACAAACAGACAGTGGTAGGGTCCATTGTCCCTGCATTTAGTGTTTTTTTTTTTTTTTGGAGTAAAAGCCATTTTATCTAACAAAACCATAAAACATACCTATAAACCCAATAATTGATCTGAGTGAGGACTAAATTGGGGGCCAATGCCTAAAAATAGAAACACATTATAACAAACAAACATGAAAATAAATACTACCTTCTCTTTTTTTCTTTTTCTTTTTTTATAAGAACCCAAAATTTAAATTTTCTTGATTTTTTTACCATAACTAGAAGTAATTGCCGAGAAAGGAATATGCCTAAGCCTGACCATCTTCTTCTTCTGACCGAGCTTCACTAACAAAATACAAACGCCACTATCACTCTGAACCTAAACGTAGTAAATTATAAGTGTATCCACAATACATAATAGGGGAAAATACCCAAGATTCTCATTTATTGGCATTGGCATATTCCCTCGCAAAATGCCCTTCCTCCTTGCAATGAAAATACACTCCACCTCTGCTGCCACTATTACCACCATCGCATCTGCGAGTGCCACTACCATCACCATGATAACAGTTTCTTGTCGTATGACCAACACGACTACAATTGTAACACTCGAGGTCCTCGTTGTATCTACCATCTCCATTGTAGCCTCCACATCCCGACCATACCAGTAGGGATCATCGCGAGTGTTCCTACTAGGATAGCGTCCGCCATATCCACCTCCTTTGCCTCTGCCACCATACCACCACCTTTGGTTCGTTCGTCTTAGGCGTAATCGAGAAGGAACTTGACAGGTTGACCTTCGGACAGGGTGCAATAACGTGGGATCAAATGGAAGTGTGTGGACAAAGAGATCATCATCACCATCATTAGGGGTGATGAATTCAAAACCCTTGTAGGCATTGAAACACTTGACAGTGCCGGTGGATTTGGGGGCGTGAAACTGGGGGGCAGGGTTTTTCGTCATGATTGCCCCAGAGAAACAGAGTTGAGGGCCTCTCGGTTACTTTCTTTCTGTGAAGCGAATCAATAGTTTGAGAGGTTTCCAAAGCTTTTGTTAATGACAGACTATAGAAATTAGAATATATCTAAGTATTAGAATATGTGTAATTAAGATGAGATTATCTATGAACATATAACAATTATGCACAAGAGAATAAACAGTAAAACTCACCGTATATGAGAATCAGATGCAGAAAAATAATCAAATCTGAGCCCAACAGATGCTGTCTCCTTAAGACAATTTGTTCTCTTTATACTGTTGCCTAAGGATTGCAAAACTATGTCTCCAGAATAATGGCACTATCAATCGGAGCCCTCATGAACACAACCAAATGCCTGAGAAATTGCATGCAAGAGATTATGGCAAAATGCAGTATACTATATGTGTGAGAATGAAGTGTTAGAAAATCGAGTAAATTTTCTATCACATGCATGTCTATTTATACACGACAAGCGGTCAGATGGACTCCTGCCGGCCAATTGACGCAACGGACCGGCAGTGGCGAACGTACTGATTCGGTTGCAGCGTTTCAGTTTCAAAAATTATCAGTCTGTTACTGGTGCTGGTTGGGAGAAACATAGAGGGGCTGATAGGGAATTAGTAAAAATTCAGGAACTGTTTTGACAAAAATTAAAAAATTATTCCTAATCTCACACGTGCACAATTGACTGAACTAAGCCAGCCCACCTGAGTCCTCTCTCTTCTACAAAAGTGGTATGCCCCAAGGGACCAATTTTGAGGAGTGAAGTAAAGGCTTATAAACCCTTCCAGTTTGGAAGGAAGGACGGACGACGGTGTGTGGCGTGCGTGTGTGGTGGACCAAGGATCACTTCCATCCTCTGTCCTCCACAAAAGTGGCATGCCCCAAGGGGCCAATTTAAAGGAGTGAAGTGGAGGCTTATAAACCCTTTCATTTGTCATATCTTGTCCAATGTGGGACTTCCACCCACACACCCCTTTCACTTACCCTTTTCCTCTTCTTCTCCAACCCACTTCTTATTCATAACCCATAGAATTTAGATACAAAATCCATCAGCTTTGGATCCACAAATGGAAGGAAAGGGGTAGGGTTTAGGCGATGACAAATGGTCAACAGAAAGGAAGCCACGGTGGCTGGGGGAGACGGCTTTTTCAGTGACATCAGAGAAGTTGTGGGTGCGAGTCGAAGGAGGAATGGAACATGTGAGAGATTCACATCTTGAGGTGAGTTTCCGTTAGAAAGGAAATAGATAGTAGTGGAAGGATCTTTCGAAAGGAGAGAGAAGAGCAATGAGTTTGTTTTTTTTTTTGTTTTTTTATTAAGCCTAGTTTGGTGTTTTCATAATTGGATTATATTACCTGAATATTCTATGAGACTTACATGTAAATTGGAGATTTCAAAGTGACGTTTTAAGTTGTGTTTTCTCTAGTTTAGGATCTAAGTGCAACTTGACCTAAATATAAATAATACTTTACTACAAACCGTACAATAAAGCAGCTAAAAAACAGTACAATAAGTACTGTTGAGGCTGTGAACAAAAGTTATAAAAAGCTATCGATAAATAGGGTAATATAGTTAAATTAATACTAGGGTAAAAATGCATTATAATATATAAATACATATATAGAGTATTAAAAATAAACTATTGTGGTGTGGGGCAGTTGACCTATTCACTCGAATTACTAATGTACGGTCGGCCCCTTGCTACTTGGAGTGATCTGATTTGTTGAATAATAAAAAAATATATGATTATTATTAAATATAATTGTGAGAGATGGACTTTTCTTGGTCTTCTATGATAAAAGATTACTCGTATTATTTTAAGACAAAAAAATGAGAGTTGGCTTTCGTTGGGATGGAAGAGCTTCCGAGAAGGAGGAAGAGACGTAGCCAAACAAATAGCTAACTGAAATTGTTTCAAGCCCTCCTCCGCGTAGTGTCGGTCGTCTATGAACTACCTGGTATGCAGGCCCCCCCAAAAAAAAAACCCAAAAGACCATGAGACGTGTCTGACATCCCAAACGACTCCTAATGAGAACGAATTTAATGTGATGGTAAGAAGAAAACCATTAGATTGCTTGGTCGTTACTTGCAATATGAACGGATTTGTTTAAAAGAATAAATTAGTGAAAAGTTTTTGTTTAAATATTGTAGGGAAAATGATAGAAAAAAAATATGGAAATTGGAAAATCTCAAATAAGATTTATTTTTTTATAATTGATAAGGTAATGTCTACATTTATAAGCAATTCACAATTCATTTCATAAAAAAAAATATCTAATTTAAAATTTTGCAATTTTCTGGTTTTTTCCCTATATTTTCCCAAAATTTTATTAGTTAGAAGGTTTTCATATGTTTTACACACACAGAAAATACTGGTACTATGTAAGATTTTACATATATAAACTATATGTATTCTAATTCAGATCATTTTAACTAATAAATTTTTAAATACAGACTTTTTCACGAAACTATATGAAAATTATAACATAAATTAATTTTATTAAATTATTCGGAGTTTCTAAATTTTTAATATATATTGTCACATTTTTAAAAAAATAAAAACTAAATTATAGAAATCTCTTTTTAATGTTTGGGTAAAGTATATATTCAGCCATTTATGTTTATGTCAAGTTTTATTTTAGTGTTTATAAAGTATATTTTTAGTGTCACAATATTAATACTGTTAGTCTCATTTAATGGAAAATGCTGACTCATTGAAGTCTTATTTTAATCCTAACAGGCTGTTACATGGACTCAACTTTTTTAAAAAGAAATCATGGTTTAATTAAATAATAAAATATTCTCAGAGTTTAATTAATTTTTTTCATCTCCACCCCACTCCAATGCCCTTCTTTTTCTTTTCTTTTTTTGGGTCAGAACTCCAATGCCCTTCTCACTAGCTATCGTTTCTATTGAACCAGTTCCAGAAACCTTTTGGTTTCTTTCCTAAGATTTGGGAGGTTCTAAGACGCCAAATTTGAAGATCACCAACCCAATTTTGAAACTTGTTTTCTCTGCAAGAAGCCCTTTGAGGACAATAGAGACATCCTCATGTACATGTTAGCGACCCAGAGTCTTTCTTATTGATTACACTTTTTCTTGTAATCTGTAATTTGTGGTTTACAATTCTATCCCAAGAACAAAATTTCTCCATGAACTATCCTCATATCCTCTAATAGTACAGTTTGAGATCATTATGTTAAGATATTTTGCCGGAAATTGATGGGGGTTTGTCTTTCTTTTGTATGTTGACAATCTGGAGTTTCTGGGTTGGTATTAGGTTTCAAGTTCATTATATGATGTTGTGCGACTCTTTTCATTCTGATGGTGATTTGTTAAATTTGTGCAGAGGGGGATACCATTTTGTGGCGTAGAGTGCAGGGAAGAGCAAATAGAATCAGATGAAGCGAAGGAGAAGAATGGAAACCTTTCTTCATTGAGGAAGATGGAAAGGTCCTCGATGAGCAAGGAAGAGATGGAAAAAATGATTAAAAACTGGGAATTTTTTCTCTCTCATTATTATTTTAATTAAAATATGAATTTATTAAAAAAGTTGACTTAATGTGGCAGTCACCTAAGATCAAAATAAGGAGACTTTGATAACATTTCTAGTTAGATGAGATTAACGATGTTAAGATTGAAGGATTAAAAGTATACTTTATAAATTTAAAGAACTAAAATATAACTTGATGCAAACATAAAGGACTTAGCCATGTTTTAAAAATGATATAAGCTCCATTCCTTTTTTTTTTTTTAATAAATTCACAACAACTGTTTTGAATTTTATAACTTCCTTTATTTTTCAAATAATAAAGGACATTTATGTCAATTTCCCTTAAATTTTAATTCAATTAAAATCCCTTAACAAATAAATAAGATTCTCCTAATATAAGAGGGTTAACTGAAATGTAGTTTCCCATGAATTATAAGAGACTAAACTGGATCAATTTAATATATTTGGGGTTTTGATGGAAGTTCACTTTGTACTACTCCCTCCTTCGGTCCTTATTATAGGACAATATTTAAGAGTTGGTTTTGATTATAATTATAGAACAATATTATAATTTTTGTCAATTTCTTTTTAAAATAACCCTATTAATACTTTTTCCATAATAATTAATCAGAATAATAAAACAAATTAAAGGAACATCAATTTCTTTGGCATTGGCAATGGCGGCATCCGTTGAGGAATAGAGCCCAAGTAGTTTTTTTTTTTGGGGGAGCCTAGGTAGTTTTATTGATGACGCTGCCAATATCTAAAATACCCAAAAGCTAACCATCCAATGCGCTAACCATCCGTTGACGAATAGAGCCTAGGTATCTTAGATATTGATGTCATTTAAAATTTATATAAGGACATTTTAGAAAATTGAGTACAATTAATTAATTTAACTCCTCTCCTTAATCTTCCCAAAATCTGTTAAATATGTCCTATAATTAGGACTGGTAGAAGTATTATATTAATAAATTGTTTTTTTTTTGGGGGATAGGTTTTGTCTTTAAATGTCAAATAAAAATTTGCATATTGTTATTAAAAAAGAAAATTATGGAGTAGAAAAATAAAAATGAATAGTAAGAAAAGAAATTTGGTGACAAAGGAATTGAGTATTTCTCATTCAATTTCTTTTGTTTTGTTACTGATGATTTCTTTATGACCTCTATTTCTCGACCTCCAACTGATAAAGTCTAACCCTAGAGGTACAAAAAAATAAAGAATACTGCCTCTTATTCTTATATTAAGGACCATAAGTAGGTAGTATTATGGTACCATATGTACCATTTGAATGTTATAATGAGTTAATTAAAGATTAAGGACCATATGTACCATTTATGAAATTTTTTTTAGGAAAAGAAGTTGCCCCTGTAATATATTATACATACACTTAATAAGAAACATTCCAACAACAAAGAAACAAAATTACATTATGTTCTGTCGTAGAACATAAGTGTCTAGCCCTAGATGGGCTAGTATATTGATGTAGGATCAAATAGCTCTCTCCCAAGGTATCCATGGATGAGATACCTAAGAGGATGGGTAATCTCTGCGCACACATGAAGGCTTTCACCAAAGGGGGTGGGGTGTGTGGTCTGTGTCGCTGAATCGTAAAGGAGAGAGCTTGAGAAGATGTGTACCTTTTAGGTTAACCTACTATATATATAGAGGCTACCTTAGGGTTAGGGTTTCGACTTGTTGGACCTCTTGTGCCTCCAAGCCCAAATGTACTAGATGTCTCCTGTTGGGCCACACCTATGATGAGCATAATATTTGATTCCATAACAGTTGCCCCCAAGCTCGGTAGTTCAGGTCTCTGAGCTGCCGAGATTAATTGACTGCTTTCCGAGATCCCTTGTATCCGAATTTGCTTTCGTAGCAATTTTCCCGGGCTAATTGTCTGGTTTATATTCCTGCATTTAATAACATGTAAGCAAATCACAATAAATGGAAAATACTTACTGTTTGTGCAAATCGTTCAACGTGCTCATTTCGGATACTTGTCCGAGCTTGCATTAAACTTTCTGGTTTGCATTAATGCCGGTTATTGATAACACACTTTTCCACTTAACAAATCGTTGTCCACTCTGTTGCCCCCCATCCTAGTAGTTCAGGTTTCTGGGCTGCCTGGATGTGTTGATTTCCCAACTCGGACCAGGTGTTCGTGATTGTAGGGATTGCTTTCATGTATGTTGACCCGAGATTCCGGGTTTATATACTCTAAACCGAGATTTCGGGTTATAAACTTTAACACCGAGATTCCGGGTTATTTGCTTTAACCTCGGGATTCCGGGTTCATAAACTCTGACCCCGAGATTTCGGGTTTATAAACTGCAACCCCGAGATTCCGGGTTATATATTCTAATACCGAGATTTCGGTTTATATACTTTAACTCCGAGATTCCGGGTTAACATGCTCTATCACCGAGATTCCGGATTGATATACTTTATCACCAAGATTCCGGGTTGATATACTCTATCACCGAGATTCCGATTTACAAACTTTAGCCTCGAGATTCCGGGTTATTACCTTTAACACCGAAATTTCGGGTTTGGATACTTTAATTCCGAGATTCCGAGTTATATATTCTAACACCGAGATTTCGGTTTAGATACTTTTTCACTGAGATTCTGGGTTATTTACTTTAACCTCAAGATTCTGGGCTTATACTTTAACCTCGAGATTCTAGGTTCATAAACTCTGACCCCGAGATTCTGGATTACATACTTGAACACCGAAATTTCGGTTTACATATGTTAACGCCGAGATTCCGGGTTATTTACTTTAACACCGAAAACCCAGGTTATTTATTCTAACACCGAGATTCTGGGATATGATTTCTGAAAACGGGTTTGTTTACCCGAATTCAATCAAATAAACTTGGCGGCATTACCATCAAAAAATGATTCCAATAAAGGAATCTAGAATAGACTTGCCGCCTCAATGTGGGCCCCGGATTAGATTCAGTTAAAATCGGGTCCACCTTCTTAACTTTACACAAATCCCTGATTTTAACTAGATTCAGTTTAAATCGGGTCCGCCTTATTAGCTTTACACGAATCCCTGGTTTAAACTAGATTCAGTTTAAATCGAGTCCGCCTTCTTAGCTTTACACGAATGTTGTGATTTAAACTAGATTCAGTTTAAATCGAGTCCGCCACATCGTTCGACGTGTACTCATTTCGGATACTTGTCCGAGCTTGCTTTCCATTTTGGTTTGCAATAATCCCGGTTACTGATAATCATGCTTTTCTACTAACAACTCGTTATCCACTCTGTTGCCCCCCAGCCTGGTAGTTCAGGTTTCTGAGCTGCCAGGATGTGTTATTTTCCAACCCGGACCAGGTGTTCGTCATTGTTGGGATTCCTTGCATGTTTACCCGAGATTCTGGGTTTATGACTTCTGAAAACGGGTTTATTTACCCAGAATTTAATCATTCAAATAAATTTGGCGACATTGCCGTTATAAATAATCCAAAAAAGGACTTTCAAATAGACTTGGTAGCATTGCCGCCTTTACATGGAGCCCGATTTTAACCAGATTCGGTTTATCCGGGATCTTCACACGCAACTCAGGCTTAAACTAGATTCATTTAAACCAAGTCCTCCTTCGAAACTTTACACGGATCCTGGATTTTAACCAGATTCGTAATAACCGGGGTCCGCCTTCTGTCTTTATTTCCTGCAAAACTTTAAA
>JAMWYP010000281.1:561555-603932 GCA_025563575.1 Acacia pycnantha
GCCTTCTGTCTTTATTTCCTGCAAAACTTTAAACAGAACTTATCTCGGCTTTACCGTGTCCCAAAGGGTTCACGTTTTGACCATAAGATCTGGCTTTACCATGTCCCGAAGGATCACGTTTTAACCGTTATTTCTATGGAGCCCGGATTTTAACCAGATTCAGTTAAGCCGGGGTCCGCCTTCATCCCTTTCGTAAGGACGGACTCCACAATCTATCTGGGATCCAATTAAGGAGCGCGGATTTAATTGTATAAAACAGACTTGACATGATTTTTGAAGACGAGTTTCATTACCCTGAATTCATACATGTTTAACTTCGACATGATTTTTGGAAACGGGTTTATGTACCTCAGATTCCTACATGTTTAGATTGGACATGATTTTCGAAAACGAGTTTCTTTACTCAGAATTCATACATGTTTAAACTTGACATGATTTTTGAAAACGAGTTTCTTTACTCAGAATTCATACATGTTTAAACTTGACATGATGTTCGAAAACGAGTTTCTTTACTCAGAATTCATACATGTTTAAACTTGACATGATTTTCGGAAACGGGTTTATGTACCTCGGATTCCTACATGTTTAACTTGAACATAATTTTCGGAAACAGGTTTATGTACCTCGAATTCCTATATGTTTAGCCTTGTCATGATTTTTGAAGACTGGTTTCTTTACTCAGAATTCATACATGTTTAAACTTGACATTTTCGAAAACGAGTTTCTTTACTCAGAATTCATACATGTTTTAGCTTGGACATGATTTTCGAAAACGGGTTTATGTACCTTGGATTCCTACATGTTTTCCTTCGACATGATTTTCGAAAACGAGTTTCTTTACTCAGAATTCATACATGTTTATAGACTTGGAGGCTGTAGCCGTCGTTACACGGATCCCGGATTTTAATCATATTAGGTATAACCGGGGTCCGCCTTCAAAACTTCACGCAGATCTCGGATTTTAACCAGATTCGGTTTAAATCGGGTCCGTCTTTAAAACTTTACAGGGATCCCTAATTTAAACTAGATTCAGTTTAAACCGGGTCCGCCTTCAAATTTACACGGAGCGAGGATTTTAACCAAATTTGGTTTAACCGGGGTCCGCCTTCAAAACTTTTTTGGGCCTCACTAAGAAAGCCTTACTTTAATAAGTCAGCTGAAGCAGCTAAGAATTATTAAGGCAGGCTTCAATAGTGTGTCAGGCCCAATAGCACTATATATTTGTACCAAAACTTTCTATTTGGGGAGATTCCCCCCGAAATTGGAAATATCAGTAGGCAAGAATTACTTGCTTTGTCATAACAGAATTGTATGCTGTTTAAATGACTATACATTCCATTCAGAAGTGCCTGCCATTTGCACGCCAATATCTTCTTGACTTTCCTTTCTAAGATTTGATTGTAAGCATCAGAAGACATCGTTGCAGCCCATATGCACGCATCTTTAGTGCAGGAATAGAATCATTCTCTTGCACAAATCCAGAAGAAATTCTGATTTCTTTCAAAGAATGGAATTCCCAGAAGTATCCCTTGATTCCATCCTGAATAAAAATTTAGGATCTTGCAATTTGTGCAAAGTGAAATGCATCACGAGAGATACTTATAGAAGGAGTCCAGGGTCATTTCCCCATGGTACAACTAAAGTAGGAATTCATGTTGGATTTTTGTATGGTTCACACACTTGCACTGCAAGTTTATACTCCCACTCACGCATCTGGAACCTTGATATCAAGGAAAGTAGTTTGTTCCCTTGAAACCAATGAATTAAAAGGCATGGCAAGAAATGAAGCCAAGCTTTTATCTCCACCCAAAGTTCTTAACAAGTATAAAACAATTAACAATCTTCTACGCCCAACAACTTTAGGCAGTGTATCCATGAACATCTTCAGATAATTTACTTGCATCGGATATTAAATCACAATTGCAATACATGTCAATTAGGGAATTTATCAGAAAAAACTGATGTTGTTCACCTTATCTGTACACTGTGATATGGAATTTTGGATTGCTGGAGCAACTTCCTTGAGTTAGTTAATTAGCATTTGAAAGCATGGCCATTTGAACAATATTCTTGAGCACTTCGCAGTATATCAGGACCCTCTCCGTACCATTGGCTTTTGGTGGACTTGTAGGCACCTTTTCCAAACTCGTTGAAAATACTGCATTCCCGTGAATATTAATATCAAGAGATTCTGCATTAAATCCACACTAATCAATTGCTCTAACTGTATAGCCATGGATTTCCTTGCCAAGGTTCAGAACCGCTGACTCATGCATTGTACAAGAAACCAGCAAGCTCTGCCACACAAGGTTGTTTGAAGGAACTAGATACTAGCCCTGGATGTAGTACACGTATCAATGTTGGCAAACTTTGAGGTATTGATCCACATCCCAGCATTTCAAATAATAATGCCGTTATTCAACCTTATGGTTTAACTCATCTCTGGAGTTCAAGCCTCTGATTTGGGCCTCTATTTTCCTCAATAAGAGAACAACCATAGTAGGTTTTGGAAGAATGCTTCTTTATTGAAATCAAATCGACACCATTCTAACTTTCAGACTGAAAGCTTCCCTCAGGAATGCTGTGGTCAAAACAGCTACAAACCAGTTGCCAATTTCCGTGAACTTTGTGCCGTTGATAAAGTCGTTTGAGGGCCAAGTGGCGTCATTTTGGTTTCTCAGCATTCGTCGAATTAACCTATCCCTGAAATATTCATCTCGGCATACATGCAGTCTTCGGATACAGTCTCAGCATACAATCTCGGCATATACTTCATGTACACCTCGTCATGGGCCCCATCTTGGAATGTGCATCCTGGATAATATCCAATACACACCATGCACCTCGGCACCATGTACCTCGGCGTTATCTGATAAGCTGTCATGGCATCTCGGCATGAACTCCGACAGCTGCAAACCAGAATTAATGATTACCCTGGTTCTCGCCCGACACTCTTTGCAACTCGGATAGATATTCTCATTTCAATCCGGTTTTGGCATTCAAGGCATCCCTGGCCGACATCAAATGCACCCCTCATCGCGTGCTTGATCTCGGCTTCATCGTCTTTAAATGGTAAGAGATCATTCTGAGTCATCTCGGTGGTTGATTCAAAGACCCTCGATCTCAGCGTTCTCTGAATCTTGGCATCTAACCCTCTCGGTATACCTCAAACCTTCAGCCACTTCAATATCGGCACTGAGTACATCTCGAAAACGTAAGTCTGCATCTCGGCTCCATGTGTATCTTGTTGCATGTGAACATCCATGCGCTGAATGCTCGTGTAATCGTTGCATGCAAAGTTGCTTTATTCGAACTCACGATTCTAATTCAGTTTGGGTCTTGCTGTGTACCGACTTCAAGTATTATCTCGGCATTCTGACAATCCTGCTTGCCGGAGCTGGTAGGCATTGTTTTGACGCTGAGAGTTTCAATCTGCAACCGACTGACTTGACTCTGTAGATGAATATTTCTTAGCTAGTGGGTGGTCTTTCTCAAGACCTTGCAAAAACTTAGGCCGAGATAGGAAAGTTTGACAGGACGATATCAGCATCTGGCGTGATTGCGACCCCGGTCAAAAATTCTCAGACTCCTCCGGGTGTGTGCACTGGCTGCATGATCGGCCAATCAAGAGCAGATTCCAGCATAGCGATCACAAAGTCCAACCATTATAGTGAAGCGTCCCGGCCTTGCATCTCGGTCGATATCACACCACGGCCAGCATCAAACATTATTATCTCCTGGAATCTGTAGATGTAGTAATCAAGTGGCTTGACTCAGGGGTTTCTGGACATGAGCAGTGGCAACTCATGGAGAACAGAACCACCGGGCCTTCGCCTTTCTCAGCGACACACATTTTGGCCCCATTTTCTTCCACTGTGAGTAAGACTTGTAATATGAAAAACCCTAGAAAAATCCCGCAGAACCACTGCAAGGATCCTTGGCGGGGTTGTCTCTGGCAGCGGAGCACCATCACAATCTGAATAAATATTTGTTTTCCAAACGATTGTTCTTTTGGCAGTTAAGAACTGGAATCATTGACCATCTTTGGTCATGGGAATCTGAAATTTACCGACTCCCCACAGACGGCGCCAATGTTCTGTCGTAGAACATAAGTGTCTAGCCCTAGGTGGGCTAGTATATTGATGTAGGATCAAATAGCTCTCTCCCAAGTATCCATGGATGAGATACCTAAGAGGATAGGTGATCTCTCGCACACATGAAGGCTTTCACCAAGGGGGTGGGGTGTGTGCTCTGTGTGGCTGAATCGTAAAGGAGAGAGCTTAGAAGATGTGTACCTTTTAGGTTAACCTACTATATATAGAGGCTACTTTAGGGTTAGGGTTTGGACTTGTTGGGCCTCTTGTGCCTCCAAGCCCAAATGTATTGGATGTCTCCTGTTGGGCCACACTTATGACGAGTATAATATTTGATTCCATAACACATTAAATCCAAAGTCTATATACATTCAACCAAAACAACAATATCTAAAAATAAGAATATAAGTAATTAATAAAAGAAGATCAGGATATAGGGAATACACCATTTATATTCTACGGTGAAGGTTTTAAATGCATGGCATACATCTCATTGGAGGGGAAGGGCAGGTAGTGTTTGGTACACGTAGCACTTAATTTTGATGGATTTTTATTATTTTTAAGATTGGGATTGAGATTGAGACATTTAAATTATGTTTGGTGTGGAGCAATATTGGTAGGGAATGCTTAAATTAATTTTATTTCATAACTAGTCATAAATTATAAAAAAAAATCAATTTTTAAAAAATATTATAACAAAACTTTTTACCCCTTTCTCCTATTCATGACTAGCCTCCCTTTCTCCCCAACCTTTCTTTCTATCACTGCTTCGTGCACGCATGATCTTAAACGATAGAAGATATAACAAAACAACTGAAGTATAACTCAAATTACTGCCCTTTTACTATGTGAGTGCCCCCAAATTAAACTAAACTCAAATTAGTCAAAGTATAATTTAATTATGGGTTAAGGTGAAAAAAAAAACATGTGGTTTTTTCAAAAGTGCGTCTAACATCAAGTAGATTTTTTTTAGGTGCAAAAGTGACTACATGGCTACAAAAATGGGGCAAAAGTCACAAATTCCGTTAAACATAGATGACATTTGTTAGTTAAAGTTAACTCCGTCATCTACATGTAACAGAATCTGACTTTTAATTTGCCTCACTTTTATATTCACGTAAGTAATCACTTTTGCACCTAATAAAAAACTTGTATTAATCACACTTTTTAAAAAATCACATGTGGATTTTTAGTTTACAAAAAAAAAAAAATCTTTTCGAGCAGCATGGAAGTCGGCATATATAGAAGAAAAGAAATAACCTTGCAATGCTTTTGTTAAAGTTCTACGTCCTTGAATCAAACAAATAAACCTTTGATGAAATCAATTTTTTGTAATTTACAGAGGCAAGGATACAGGAAAGCAAGATGCTAGTTAAATTGAATTTTATCTAGGATTCTCTTCTGCTCATTACCCAATCAAGTGTCTAATCCAGAGGGATGGATGATTTATGGTTGATCGTGAAATCAAAAACCCATCATAAAGGTTTCAAAAGGCTGCCCCGGATGCAGAGTATAGTGATCGATGATATCTTTATCCTTCGTACCTATTTTAGATCTGCTTATGGTTTCATTGGTTCTAGGTTTCTTACTAGTATAATGTTTCTGGCGTTCTTTCTTTTCATCTGAAAGGACTTATTGATATGAATATTTGCTCCTCACATAAAAATAAGATGGAGATCAATAGCAACAATGGAGAATGAGAGCAACAACGGCAACAAAGAACGATAGAGAAGATATGAATCTTAATTTAGGTCAAAACTGAGAGGGGTAAACTTGTTCAAAATTTATCATAAATAGGGATATTTTTGTCTTTAAAATTTTCAATCCCAAGACTGAGAAAATAATACCAGGGAGGTGGTTTTGCCGCAATCCCACTTACGTGGTATTCCTAATCACAAGTTCTCTCTAGTCCCTCATACCAAACATCACAAAATGGTTAATACCAATATGTCAAACCCAGTATCAAGCCCTCCAATACCACGTACCAAATAGGATCTTTGGGTTCGTGGAGGGATTTGGTAGGTGTTACGGACCTATACTAGGCCCAATAGCAGTGAAGCCCAACAACAAATAGATAAGGCCTAACCTATCCTATCTATCCGCAAGGAGAATCCTAACTTCCCAACAATCTAGGACGACCTCCGCATACTGATATACGGTTAGGATCTTGGGCCGGATATCACGCCAGGCTACCCAAGGTATGTTGGTTTTGATTAGTTTTGATGATGTCTTATATAGATTCCATTCTAAAGAGCAAAAAGGTTGCATACTACATTTATCTTCTACTTTGACTAATTCTTATATTTAATGTAGATGCAAAGTTTAATAATGGAGAATGATCAAGAAAGGAGACTAAAGAAAGAAGAACTTGAAGTCTCTATGATCAAACAGAAGTTGGAATGAAGCTTCATCATATTTGAGCTACAATGGAGTATACTTGAATGATGGAGATTGATCAAGAAAATTGATTGAAGAAAGAAGTTCTTGCACAATATAATGAGAATATTATAATATCAAGGAAACAATAAGTTATCAAATGATTTTGGGGGATAATCTAGAAGGAGAGAAGAAATTGAAGAAGGAAGAACTTGCAATGCAATGGAATATATTTATTCAAGTTCTTATATTGATGCTAGAAGTCTCCAAGATCATATGGAAGCTGGAACGGATCAATTCGAGTTAAAACCATCAAAAATCAGTTCCAGGATCAGCAAACTCGAGTTCATAACTTGCAAACTCGAGCCTGTAATGTCCTCAGCAACTCTGGCGCCTCTAGACAAGGGAAACTCGAGCTTAGAACTTAAACCTCAGGTTTGGAACTCCAAACTTGAGCCTATAAGTTGGCAAACTCGAGCCTGCAGCAGTCTTTAGCATTTTAGCCTCTGTTCAGTGTTTCACTTGGGCGACGTCTGGTAATTTGATGATATCTCCTAAACCAGAGATCGGATTGAAGTGAAACCAGTGGGATATGAAACTAGACTCCCAAGGAGTCATGTTGATATATAATTCAAGCCAAAATGAGTTAATATGAAGGAGCTATGAATTTATGAAGTTGACAGTGAAATCCACGTCACACAAATGACCAACCTTCAATGTTTTGAGTGTATCTCACAAACAGAGAATCCAATTGAGCTGAAATTGGTGGCATTGGAAAGTAGACTCAAAGGGCTTTCCAATCAATAGTTGAACCAACCAAAACGGAGTTTAGAACAGGGAGATATGGCCCCCGAAAGTAGACAGTCTGTTCTGGGTGTTACACAATTTGCTATAAAGAGAAGCAAACTCGAGCCTATTAGTTGACAAGCTCGAGTTTCGGGATTCAGAGGAAATGGAACTTCTGCAGAAAGCCAAACTCGAGCCTGTTAGTTGGCGAACTCGAGTTCGCGGGTTACAGAGAGCTACCAGGTTGCGAAAATCATCCAAACTCGAGCCTATAAGTTACACCCTCGAGTTTAGCTCAGAGAAGAATTTAGCCTTCAACAACAAAGGGAAACTCGAGCCTACTTAAGCAAACTTGAGTTCACGTCCCAGATGCAGAAAATCAGCAGTTCAAAAGTCTCGTTTCTCATCAAAGAACATCCATATGATTACCCAAATGACTTATACTTCTTCTTAACATTATTTATATCATTTGTGTACATGTCTCAGATTATTAAAGCTTGAGAGAACATCAATCTTGACAGAAATCAAGATCTAGAAGATGAACTTGCTGCAGATTTTCAAAAACATGAAAGAGGACTGAATCCAATTAGAAACTTGAAGAAACGAAGCTGTCTACTCAATTGTAATGCTTCACCAATGGATTCAAACATTCAAAAACGAAGCAAAAAAGGCAACTCGCTGGAAAGGAGGATAATTATCCTCAAACGGTCAGAAAGCAACGAGACATGATTTGTTAAAGCTATTTTAGGAAACACCGCATCATGGGAAAATATTCAGGATGCTCCAAACGGAAATGTCTCCAACTTATAAAGATTATGCAGAAATGGGAATTATGCAGAAAGGCTCCCAACAGCTAGAATTTCGAATGGATTCAAATCTGATTGGATTTGCAACGGTGAAATGTTTTGTATTGTACTTCAGTGTTTATCCATTCACTTCTGAGAGAGAGAAGATTCAATGTAACATCCTATCATTCTATCTGTGAGTTACTCAAGATTGGGTGATCTTGAGTGGGAAACACATTGTGTTGATTACAGCTTGTAAGGGGAGAGAGTCCTAGGGAAAGGATCATCTTCGAGTACAGAGTGGGTAATCAAACAGGTGTATTGATTACAGTTTGTAAGGGGGAGTGAATCTTAGTGAGAGGATTACTTCGAGTACAGAACGTGTAATCAAGTTGAAAGAAGATAGTGGATTGAAAATCTCAAGTGGAGCTTGAGGACTGGACGTAGGTCAAGGATTGGGCCGAACCAGTATAAATCACAGTTTGCATATTCTCTTCCCTTATCTCTTACATTCCAGCATATATGTTTGAATGATTGTTTATCACTTTATAACTTATTATTGTCATTCAAACTATTTACAGCAAGTTAAGAAAAGGTTTTTAAAGTTATAAGTTTTTAATCAAACACCCAATTCACCCCCCTCTTGGGTGATAGCCAAGTCTTTCAAGGTACACTCTATAAATACTGAGTATTGAACCCTAAGGTACACACGTTCTAACTCTGAACTATTTACATACAGTCACACCGTGCACACACCCCACCCCCTTGGCTAAGAGCCTGGTTGTGTACAGTGATCCCATCTCCGACTGAGTGCTTCCCTCATAGGCATTCAGGAAGGGACCTTTGATCCAACATCAAAGCACCAGCCCACTCGACTGGACATCTGTGTTCTACACCAAAACAGTGGCGTCGACCGTGGGGACCGTAAATTTCGATCCCCGTGACCAATTAGGGTTAATACAAGAAGTACTAGCCACAGACAGCCGGAGACTGGACTTCCACCCAACCAGCCGGCGCAACCACAGGGAGAGGAATCGATCAACCCCGTCCATGATAACGGACGCAGAGGGGAAGACCAACCCTCACCGCCACGGCAAGATGAGCTAGTCAACTCCGCGCTAAATAATGGGCATCTGGCCGAAGACCCATCAGATACTGAGTCATCGGCATCACGAAACCCTAGACGGACAGACGTCCATCAAGAGCACCAGGAAGGCATTCCGGAAGCCTTCCCAATCGGACACCTGAGATCCGACGCATGCAGATCACTATAGCTTTGTTGCCGAGATGTATAGAGACCTCGGAACACCGACACGCCCTGCATATACAGAAAATCGAGAAACGACTAGGGCGGAGGGACTCCGCTTCGAGGGATTCCGCGACAAAGAACTCCACGACGAAAGAATCTTTCACAAAGGAATCCGCATCAAGGGAATCTGCATCTTCCAAAAGAGACCGAGGAGACAGGAACCAAGAAAGAACTCGAGATGGAGAAACTTCCTATACCGGGCAGGGCAGGACCAGGATGGAAAACGGTCGAGGTCGTGACTCGAGGAATATGGTAGAAACTTGGACCGAGAGGATGAAAGCTGAGGAGGCAGACATCCACGGTCTCCATCGAAAAAGAATCCACAGAGAAGATACGTCAGGGACGACAATGACAGTCCTTTATCACATGACGTTTTCAACGCACCTTATCCGGACGAGCTCGACCTGGCCGACCTCACTAAATATGACGAAACCCAAGACCCGGCAGACCACGTCGAGGACTTTGCGGTTACTATGTGCGTAAGAAAGCTCAGAGAGCCCGTCACCACCCGAATATTTTCCGCAACTCTAAAGGAGCAGCCTTAAAATGGCTCCATACCTTGCCCACAAGGTCGATCCACACTTTCGACCAGTTATCCGAGGCGTTCGAGTTGCATTTTGCTACCAGCAAGCAACAACCGAAATCCCAGTACATTCTTGACAGAATTAAGCAGCGGCCTGGGGAAACTCTTCAGAGTTATCTAGATCGGTTCAGGGACGCAGCTTTGCAAGTGCGCGGGCTAAATGAAAAGGTCCATGTACACCTGCTGGCCACTGGCCTCGACAGCGAATCTCGCCTGGCCGAATCATTCTTTAAAGAACCGGCCAAGACCCTGAACGAGTTCATAACGCGATCGAAGAAATATCTGGAAATGGAGCAAATGCGCCTTGTAAACGCTCCTCGAAGAGACCCGGATAGGAGGACGCTGCCAAAGGATAAGAATCAGTCTGAAGGCCGCAAGGCAGATCGCCATGGAAGAAACTCAGACAATAAGTCCCCCGGTGCAAAACCCGAGGTGAAGGGGAAATATGATAAATATACCCCTTTGAACGTGTCCCGCTCTCAGTTATGGAGGAGGTAGCATCGACCAAGATGCAGAAGATCGAGAGGCCTCGGCCTCTTCGGAAACGAGCCAGTACGGACAAGACCCGTTTCTGTGCTTTTCACGACAGTCTGGGGCATACCACGGGCCAATGCTTCAAACTCCGGGATGCCATCGAGAAGTTCGTCAGAGAAGGGATGTTACGCCAGTACGTAATCAAAACTCAAGGACGAAAGAAAGATAAGCGAAAACAATCCGACCGACATTACAGCCCGGTCCCCGAGAGAAAGAAAGATGAAAAGCGTCAAAGGCTGGGGTCCGAGGACGATGAATTTCCCAAGGCCGATTTCGATTGCAACGTGATCAATGGGGCCTTTGGAGGAGGCGGGGACACGGCGAGCCATCGTAGGAAATACTTAAAGGAGGTCCTCTCAGTTAGGGACCGACCTAAGTTCAAAGAAGACCCGGACACGACGGGTAGGGTGGAACGACCTCAGCTCTTCTTCACAAAGGAAGACATGAAGGACGTCGTACCCGGCCATCAAGATGACCTGGTGATCACCGGAACCCTAGTCAACTGCCGGGTCAAAAGAATATTCATAGACACCGGAAGCTCGGCTAATATCATTATTTGGGATGCCTTCAAAAGGATGAACCTCAATAAAGAAGACCTGAAACCTTGCAAAACCACCTTGGTCGGTTTTAATGGAGAACTCTCCCCTCCCAAGGGGTACATCGACCTCAGATTGACTCTGGGCACGAAGGAAGGTTTAAGACGGACCGAGTAAGGTTTATTGTCGTCGAGTTCCCTTCCCCTTATAATGTAATACTAGGCAGACCAACGATCCACAAATGGGATATGTTGGTGTCGACCAAACACCAGAAGCTGAAAATGGTG
Organism: Acacia pycnantha; assembly: GCA_025563575.1. Classification (NCBI taxonomy): domain Eukaryota; kingdom Viridiplantae; phylum Streptophyta; class Magnoliopsida; order Fabales; family Fabaceae; genus Acacia; species Acacia pycnantha. Next base: position 572,846 of record JAMWYP010000281.1, read on the forward strand.
AGTAACGCCAACCAAGTCCTCACCATCAAGGGTGATCAGAAAGAGTCCCGACAATGCTACTTCGAGACGATCAAGAAGGCGAAAACGCAGTCCCAATTCGTTCCCAGATCCGAGATGTCCACTCTGGGTCGAAGGACCAAGGAAGGGAAAAGGTCAGCCATCCAATTAATATGGTGGAATTGGACCTGCGAGACGAGCCCGAGGTCCCCCGTCCGGAGCCAGAAGGAGAGTTGGAAGACCTCATCGTCGGAAACGGGCCAGACCAAATCACAAAGATAGGCAGAACCCTGAAACCGGGCTTGAGAATGAGGTTAGAGGAATTCTTAGCAATAAACAGAGATGTGTTTGCTTGGAGCCCGGCCGAAATACCTGGGATCGACCCCGACTTTTGTTGCCACAAGTTGGCCATTCGACCAGAGTCGGCACCAGTGGCCCAGAAGAAAAGAAAAAGAGGACCAGATAGACAACTAGCCCTTGATAAACATGTGGACGAACTGTTGGAAGCAGGTTTCATCCGGGAAATTCAGTACACCACATGGCTATCCAACGTGGTAATGGTCCCGAAACCAAATGGAAAATGGAGAGTCTGCACAGACTACACCAACTTGAATAAGGCATGCCCCAAGGATGCCTACCCGAAGCCCAACATCGACCAACTTGTGGATAACTCATCAGGATTCCAACTGTTGTCTTTCATGGATGCCTATTCGGGGTATAATCAAATCGCCATGCACCCCGACGATCAAGAGGCCACGGCCTTCATCATCGAAAAAGGAAATTATTGTTATAACGTTATGCCCTTTGGGTTGAAAAACGCCTGGGCAACATATCAGAGAATGATGAACATGGTGTTCGAGGATCAGCTCGGCCAGAACATCGAGGTCTACATCGACGACATGATCGTCAAGTCATATGACCCCGAGAACCACATCCGAGACCTAGAGCAGACCTTCAACAAACTCAGGAATTACAGAATCCGGCTAAATATGCTTTCGGGGTCCCGGCGGGGAAGTTCCTCGGGTTCTTGTTGACCAGTCGAGGAATTGAGGCCAACCCGGACAAATGCAAGGCCGTGCTAGACATGCAAGCGCCTAGGAACAAGAAAGAAGTCCAACAACTAACGGGAAGGTGGCGGCATTAACCAGGTTCTTGACGAGATCGGCAGAGAACGCCCTTCCCTTGCTCAAATTATTGAAAAAGGAGACAACAGGGGACTGGACCCCGGAGTGTGACGCTGCATTTGACAAAATGAAACAATGCTTGGCAACTCCTCCAGTTTTATCCAAACCACAACCCGGTGAGACTCTGCTCCTCTACCTGTCGGTCGGGGAAGAGGCGGTTAGCTCAGTGTTAGTCCGAGAAACCGAGAACGGTCAGGAATCGATATACTTTGTAAGTAAAGCCCTCCAGAGCTCGGAGCTAAGGTACCAGAAGCTGGAAAAATTGGCTTTTTCCATACTCACAATGGCAAGAAGGCTCTGCCCATATTTCCAAGCACATAAAATTGTGGTTCGGACCAGCCAGCTAATCCGACAGGTGCTGCACAAGCCCGATCTGGCCGACAGGATGATCAATTGGGCAATAGAATTATCCTAGTTTGACATAACCTACGAAGCACTACACGCCATTAAGTCACAAGCCTTGGTGGACTTCCTACGGGAACTAACCCCGACTCGGAAGGACGTCAGCGACATCGACCTCTGGAAAGTATACGTAGATGGCTCGTCAAACTCCAAGGGAAGTGGGGCCGGAATAATCATCGAAAGCCCTGAGGGAATTGCAATTGAGCATTTCTTGCAGCTAAACTTTCCCACCTCAAACAACAAGGCCGAGTACGAGGCACTCCTTGCTAGGCTCCAACAGACTAAGGAAATGGGAGCCTAGAGAGTTACGGTTTTCACTGACTCACAATTTGTGGCCGCCCAGGTAGACGGGACGTACCAAGCTAAGGGCCCCCTAATGGAAAAATACCTAAATAAGGTTAAAGAGGTACTATCGGACTTCGATGAAGTGACGGTCACGCATATCCCTGGAGGAGGAAATGTCAGGGCCGACATCCTCTCTAAGCTAGCTAGCACTAAAGGCACGGCGAACCACAGGACCATGGTCCAACAAAAGCTAGAGGAACCAACCTGCGTGATGGTCATATCCACGTCTACCGACTGGAGGAGGCCACTCGAAGATTACCTCGAGCGAGGAATTCTCCCGCTCGAGACCACCGAGGCCAAGAAACTTATTCGGGAGGCCGCGGTTTACACAATGGTGGAAGATCACCTCTCCCGAAAAGGCCTACATACCCCAATACTAAGATGTTTGAACACAAACGAGAGCAAATACGTTCTGGCAGAAATCCATGGCGGAATTAACGGGCAGCATATGGGGGCAAAGGCATTGGCAAGAAAGGCGCTACGGGCCAGATACTATTGGCCGACCATGGAGGCGGATTCAAAGGAGTTCGTCAAAATGTGTGACATCTTCCACAAACATGCCAGAATAATCTAGTCCCATTCGTCGGACATGGATGACATCTCGGCCCCATGGCCATTCTACAAGTGGGGGATGGACCTTCTGGGACCATTTAAAGCTGCCCCCGGGCAACTACGATGGTTAATAGTGGCGGTAGATTACTTTACAAAGTGGATAGAAGCCGGGCCACTAACCACGATCACCTCAGTAAGGGTGCGGCGCTTCATCCAACAAAACATCTTCTCCCGCTTCGGAGTCTCGGCCGAGGTCGTGACCGACAATGACACCCAATTCACTGACAGGAACTTCCAGGGGATGATGGTCGACCTCAACATCACACACCACTTCGCCTCTGTCGAACATCCTCGGTCAAATGGCCAAGCCGAGGCGGCGAATAAGGTAATCCTGGACAGGCTAAGGAAAAAGATGGACGATGCCGACTCCAGTTGGGTCAAACAGCTCTACAACGTATTATGGGGCTACCGAACCACCATTCAGTCGGCTACCCAAGAAACTCCCTTCCGGATGACCTACGGATGCGTGGCCATGATTCTTGTCGAGATAGGCCAACCTTCATGGTGAAGGTTGAGAAGCCTTGAAAAAGGGGAAGAGGTAAACAGTGATGCTCTGGCCACCGAGCTAGATTTGGTGGACGAGGTAAGGGTCACGGCACACTGTCGCGTTATGGCTGCCAAACAACTTATCACGGCCAAGTATAACCGAAAGGTGAGACCCCGGTCTTTTGACAGGGGCAACCTAGTGTTCAAAAGAGCCGACGTTGGCAACAAAAATGTCAGGGATGGCAAGTTAGCCGTGAATTGGGATGGACCATACAGGGTCAAGGATAAGCTTGACCGAGGAGCCTACGTTCTCGAAACCTTGGCAAGGAAGCCAATCAAAAGGACTTGGAATGCCGACAAGTTAAGGGCCTACTATAGTTAGGCCTAGTCACGACATGTCCGAATTAGTTTTTGCTTTAATTATTCCCATTTCAGTTTTGGTTTCAGTTATTTCATTTATGCAAGTTTTCGTTTCAAGTTGTTAGCTCATTAGAGCGAATCATTTCTTAAATTAATAAACGGTTCCTAAAGCGAAGTTCAAATTCAAGAAAGCTTGACGATGTGCTAATTACCTAAACGGACCAAGACTAGGGTTGTCCGCCCCGGCCATAATCCCGTCCATAGGTACCAAACCGACACCAGGGCCAACTAGCCTGGGTATTTTAAAACTATGCAAGGCCGCTGTCATCAGCACTTGCAAATATTTTGATGCATCATATTTAACACCTAGGTAAAAAGGCGGATAATCATTACGGACCCTGATCAGGTCAAAATGTTCAAATGTGTGTCCATACGACCACGGCTGAGCATGTGACGGTTTGCCCTTACCATGGTTAAGATACTGGAAAATGACTCCAGAACCTCGTAGCAGGGTTAATTTCAAAACCCCTACCCATACACCTGGTCTATTACACCAGAAGAGTTTTAGCGGACTCTATTTACTTAAGACCCTGGCCCGGTCAAAATCATACCGACATGCAATTCACGCGTAAGGTTAAAGAAGAATACAATGGAAAAATTAACTGAATTTTCATTGTCAAAATTCAAGGAACAAGCGAAGTACAAATGATTACAAGAAAAGCCGGTATAAGACGCCAAAAAGAAAATAAAAAGACAAAGTCTCTATCAGCTCGGAGGGGCCGTTTCTTCCACAGAGTCCCCATCCCCCTCAGGCTAAACCGCGGCGAAGTTCCTTTGACGACCTGCTCTCCTTGTTCATCGTCCGCAAGGGACACTGACTCGTCCTCGGGAGAAGGGGGCGGCGGGACTAGAACATCACCTCTCATATAGGACCGATAATCATACTCGGTGAGGTTCAGCTCCACCCCCGGGTTCAGGTGCCGAATTTGAGCGAGGGCCATGTCAAAACAGTCCTTTGCCGCTGCCCTCACAGTATCTGCCGCCTTCAGATGGGCTTTCTTCTCCGCCTCGAGCACTTGGAACAGATCACTCCGCTGCTGCGTCAACGACTTAACCGCCCCCATGCTAAGGGAATTAGCCGACCGTAAGTCAGGCAGATCGGTGTAACTCTTGTCCAGGGCGGCCTTGGTCAGTAGAAGCTCCTCGGTCGCCTTACCAACGGTGGCCTGGGAGCGATTCAGTTCCTCCTCGGTGCGGCCTCTCTCATCCTGGGCACGACGAGCGACCTCCTCGGACCGTCCCACAGCTTCCTCTGCTTGCCGCTTCTCCTCTTCAAGCCTTTTGGCCTTCTCTTTGGACAGTTCCAGATCCATTTTCAGGCGTCGGACTTGACCCGTAGATCTGACAAAATAGCCATGAAGGTGAAGATAGGCCTGGGACAATCCAAGGGCCTTGCAGAGATGGTCATGCACGCTATGGACCTCGCGCTCATCCTCGACAGAAAGGGGCTGGGTACTCAGGAACTGACGGGGCAGAAAGAAAGCCATACCAAGCTCTTCCGAGACCACGCCCTCCCAGGTCTGACTCTGTTTGAGACTGCCAGTATGCAGAGCGGCAGTTGGGATCTGGAGCGGAGACGCAGGACGCGGTGAATCGGATGTAAGAGCCTCCTTCCCTTGTCGGACGTCGTAGGTACGACCGTTGAAAGAGCTGCACCAGTAAGAGCGGAGGAGGGAATGGACGAAGGAGCCACTTGTTTTTCTCCAACCTTCGCCTTTTTACACGGAGACGCCTTAGGGGCCGCGGCTGCAGCTATGGCGGCCTTCTTCTTCTGGGGCTCGGCGGCAGACCGCTTGCGGGGCACCTTCTTCGTGGGGACCTCGTTCGCCGGCCTCACATACGTAAGGTAGTCCGACAAGGGTTCCATGGGACGAGGATTTGTAAAAAATCAAAGAGAAGGTCAGAATCTGAAGTCACTTAGAAAATAAAGAAAGCGGGGCATGATAAACAACAGACTAAATAAACAAGGTCATACTGGAGGCCGATCCCAACTCCACGCCAGCCTTCTTTATGTAGAAGGCCGCGCTCTTTACTCCGTGCTCGGCAACATAAGAGGCCACCCGAGCGACGTGTACCTTCTCCTCCTCGTTGAGGTCATTGGCGCTAAATTGATAAGAGGAGGAGGTGAGCTTGTGATGGTCAGAAGTCCAATAAAGGGGAAAACGCCACTCTACGTCGGGGCCTTTGGGGCCCCTCAAAAACCAAGGTTGCTCACCAACAGTGGCAACCACTTTAAAGAAAGCATTTTTGAAATGCTTGAAGGAATTAGAGAAGGAAGAAAAAAATTTCTTGTCGGTATCACTCCAGAGAGAAGTTAGCCCTTTCAATGTAGCCGGCTCCTTACCCGAGCGAGGGGTGAAATGACAGAAAAAATAAAGGAAAAGAGTGGCGGTGCAAGGGATGGCAGGTTCCACTGAACGACAAAGATATTCGAACGCCGCAAGATAAGCCCACCCATTTGGGTGAAGCTGAGAAGGGGCGAGATGAAGGTAATTTAAGGTGGACATTTGAAACTCAGTAAACGGGAAGCGAATACTGAGTCGGCACATGTATTCCCGATAGAAGAGAAAGAAATTAGTGCATCCGAACTCCCAGGTTGAGGAAATCGGCTCGTCATCCTCAGGAGGAGCCAGAAAACATCCAGGCTAGCCCGATGATCCCAGCTGGCCTACATCTGCATCCGTCATTAATGAACGTGTCATCAGCATTTCGTGCGTTACCCACGGGTATTTGTCTTTGAGAACCGGGGAAGGACTGCCGAAGTCTACCTCCGCGTCAGATGCGGAAAGACGGGGAGAAGACGAGGACTCCATTCACCTACAACAAAAACAAAGAAAGATACATGATCAGAGCTAAGAAGGATACCAGACGTAAATGAGCTACTGTTTGAAATAGGAGGATTAATGGAGTCCGGAAAACGTTGCTCCCTAGAAGCCGAGGCAGCCTCGGACGACGATCTATGACGGCACGAGCCTAGAACACCGTTGGCCATAGAGTCCTCCCCACTCGCAATATACGACGAGCTCTGGGCGATATACTCCCAACAGGGACCGAGGTACCCATCTGGAAGGGACTCCGACCCCTTCTGGCGAGGTGCCCCATAAAAAGTGATAGGCTCGGCCAAAATGGTCTCGACCTCAGACAAACTCTCAGAATCAAGCCTAATGGAATCGGACTCCGGCTGGCTGGACCTAGGAACAGACGGCTAGGACCCCCTAGCGCTCCTATTACCGGACCCACCTCGGAGAACCGAGGCTAGCTTCTCCTCCTCGGTCAGTGGAGTGCCTAATATCCAGAAACTAAAGCGAGGAAAATGATCTCGCAAGGCCTCATCCTCAGTTGGATCTAAAGGTTGATTTGAAGACGATGGACGTTTCCCCCTATCCATCAAAGCCTCACACCTATACAGTTATCAAAGGTATGATAAGAAAAGGGGAGAGACTAAAAACCGTTAAACTAAGAAAAGGAATGATCCCCCCAACAAAGGCCTACAGGTACCATAATGCTATGTGCAAACATGGTCTTCAAAAACGATCACCTAGAAACACCAACTCTACCAACACCCACTCATCCTAAAAACCCAGAAACCCCAAAACACTAACGATGTAGAAAGGAGAAGCGCGAAAATAAGATTGCAAAATTGCAACAGGAAAGTAAAAACATTTAAAGAGAAGGAGAACAATGTACCTCTCTGCTCAAAGACGGGAAGAGAGAAAAATGATGGAACGAGTAAATCAGGAGAACTTTCTGGGCAAAAAAGGAGCAGGGATTCTCAGTCGCAGAAAGGATACTTGGCACAGAGAATGTGGAGTGTACATAGAAAAGTTATGAAAATGAAATGAAGACCCCCAACAACGTTTAACGTAAGAGTGGAGGGAAGTTCAAAAGGCAACCCAACCGTCAGGGGCATGGGCGGATTTTCACCCCAAAAGCAGAGGTGACGTGCGACGTGCTTCTGGCGCATTAAATGTGCACCAAACCCAGGGGCGGCTGGGCATGACGAATGAAATCCATCCCCAATCCACGAAAGCCAGGTGTCAGGAGGCAATCATGGAAGAACCAGAGGGGGACTCCCCAAGAATCACGCAGGGGCCACGACAATCACCCCAGATCCTCAAGGGGCGGGCTACCACCCCGGAACCTTGGTTCACCCGAAAGTACGCGGGGGCCACAACAACCACCTCAGATCCACAAGCCGCGGCCTACCACCCCGGCACCTTGGTTCGTCCAGAAGCAAGCGGGGTCCACGGCTGCCACCCCGGCGCCGGGATTCTTTCGACATCACTACGTACCCCGGGAAGATGGAAGGTCGAGGCCTACACCCGACGAACCTAATCCGGCGGACAACGGTATAAATGTCAGGGCACCAACGACCCCTCAAACCACCTCAGATGACCCATCCAGGACATAATACACCCCGACAGCTCAAAAGCTTGAACTACCGGGCTGGGGGCAACTGTTACAGACCTATACTAGGCCCAATAGCAATGAAGCCCAACAACAAATAGATAAAGCCTAACCTATCCTATCTATTCGCAAGGAGAATCCTAACTTCCTAACAATCTAGGACGACCTCCGCATACTGATATACGGTTAGGATCTTGGACCGGATATCACGCCAGGCTACCCAAGGTACACTCTATAAATACTGAGTATTGAACCCTAAGGTACACACGTTCTAACCCTGAACTATTTACATACAGTCACACTGTGCACACACCCCACCCCATTGGCTAAGAGCCTGGTTGTGTATAGTGATCTCATATCCGACTGAGTGCTTCCCTCATAGGCATTCAGGAAGGGACCTTTGATCCAACATCAAAGCACCAGCCCACTCGGCTGGACATTTGTGTTCTACACCAGAACAGTAGGTATTTGGCTGTAATTTATGGGGGTGGGTTAGCTAGAAAATGGCCTTCAATAGCAGAAAAGCTAGAAAAAATCACAAAAGAGAAAGCTCGTGTGTTTGAAAAAAACGAAATAGGGTTTAGAATTATAATTTAAATGTAAATACTTTGTAGTTATTTGGAAACATGTGACACATATATAAGCCTATTTGATGGTTGTCTACAAACATCCATCAAGTATTAGCTTGGGAAATTTACCAAAATAATTTTTTTTAAAAAAAATTACCAAATTAAATCAGATTGGAAATATTCTACCAAAGTAATGCAGTTGGTGACGCAAGGATAGGTCACGCCACTAGTGGCGTAAAAAAGGTTCACACCACTGACACAAAATATTTCAGTTTGTATCAGTGGCATGAAGAAAGTTCATGCCACTAGTGACGTGAATAGGGAATCAGACCCACTAAAGTGGGTCTGATTCCCTATATATATAAAAAAATTAAATATAATAATAATAATATTATTATTATTATTTTAATATTATTATTATTATTATTATTATTATTATTATTATTATTTTATTTAAATTTTTTTTAGGTGTGATTCCCATTCACGCCAAAAGTTCACGCCACTTCAGTGGCGTGAACCTTTTTTACGCCACTAGTGGCATAAATATTAGTTTGGTAAAATGTTTGGAATGTGCTTTAATTAGGTAAAACAAATTTTAAAAAAAAATTATTTTGGTAAATTTCCCATATTAGCTTCAATTATTTGATTGTTGTTTCTCAAAAATTTATGATGTTTTAGAAAAAAATTTTAAATACTTGATGGGTTTTTAAATAACAGTAAAAAATTATCTCATAATTATTTGACAATAACATAATACATGTTAAATGAGTCCTTACTCAACCTATACGTCATATGACACTTTACAAGTATGAAAAGTCATCAAAGTCAAGTAAGCTTAATTTTATTGTAGTGTATCAATAAATTACAAACTATATACAACTCACCTGCAAGTTGAGGTAAAATACTAATTTAATTTTATAATTTGCAATTTAAGGAGTTTAATTTCTTTTATATATATATATAGGGTTTATCGTTTGTCATGTCACTTGACATAAGATTATGTCAAGTGAGCCCAAAACTACGTCGTTTTGGGAGTTAAGGAAATTAATGAAGGGTGTTTTTGTATTTTTGTTTTAGTATTTATTATATGAATTTTACTAAAAGATCCTTCATTAATTCCCCTGACCCAAAACTACGTCGTTTTGAGAGTTCATTAATTCCTCTAACCCCAAAACGACGTAGTTTTGGAGTGACTTGACATAACCTTATGTCAAGTGACATGACAAACGATAACCCCATATATATATATATATATATATTTGAGAGGTGACATTAATGTGGGTGTGTGTATGTTTTTTTATAATAATCAATTAGAATTAAAATATCAAATGAGTTAGTTACATCATGTCTCTACAATAATCCTAGGACTAGATTGTAAAGATTGCAAAATAGTAGATTCTACATTACCTAATACTTCAATCTTCTCTAAATCAAAGAAATTTAAAAGCTGTACAATATCACGTTGGACCATATCTGGAATTGTAGACTATTTGTCCACATCAATAAATTCCACCTCATTTGAGCAAAAAAAATAAATTCCACCTCTTCCTCGTGCAAAAGATTGTTAGTTTTTCACTCAACTCTTCAGAAAATAATGGGCATTTAATGATCCAAAGCATTGTTGAACACAACATTAGATGGGAAAAATTAGACACCATGGGCTTATTCTTCTAGAGTATAGTTTGGATTGCTTATCTTTGATAAATGATATAGGAGAGTAGGAAAACCCTCCCTGTTGAACACAATTTTTCCATATACACTACTACAAAAATGCTAAACAACGACCTAAATAAGACCCAATTAACAACCCTTTTCTGAGGGACGTCTTGGAGGGGGTAGAGGAAAATTTCCAAAATGACGACCTGATCCAAAATTAGGTCGTCTTATTAAGGCGACCTGATATTAGATCAGGTCGCCTTATTAAGCTAAATAAAAAGATAGAGAATTCGCCTTAAAGGCGACCTGATATTCTTATCAGGTCGCCTTAATTTCAAGAAAGGCGACCTGATTTTTAAATCAGGAATATGAACATCTACCAAGCAACAGAAGAATCACACTCGATCTAACAAGAATCAGCCGAAAACCACCACAAGCAACGAAGAATCTCACTCTAACACAATACATAAACAGACTATATATAACACCAAAATTGCATATTTTGTACAGACAAAACACCAAATACATACAAATGAACAACAGTTAACATATTAATTAATCATGCTCAAGTACTAACTAGACGCTATGTGTTGAAGAAGATATCTAGATATCATGTCTCGAACCGAATCGATCTCATCCTGCGAGTACGGATCCTTAGTACCCAAAAGCTGTAAATCGGGGAAACAAGGTATAAGATAAACCAATTAAGTGAAGGAAATAATTAACAACTCAAGTACAACAACAAAAATTAAATAAACTTGAGAATCACGGAGCGATTACGTACGTTTTGAAAACCTTGAGTACGTCCGTCGTTAACGATGGATTGCATCCAACTCATAACGTAATATCCGCACTCGGTGCTCCCGGTTGTTGATGGCACTATAAATCAAAGGCAAATTGTTAAAACGAATAAAGGCATATCTAAAGCTACTGTGTCAATGAAATAACTTGAATTGAAACTACTCACCGTCGGTTTAAACCACTTCGGTCCTCCCGCTCTTTTGCATTGATAAGCCGTCTATACGTTTTGAGGCCCCTATCATTAAAATGGAAATTAATGACATGTTAAACCATTCATTTAAAAGAAGAATCGACGATTCAGAAAAAATTTACTTACTCGGCAAACATGTTTTGATATCCTCGGTAGGATTGCCATTTCTTGAATCGAACCAATAACAGGAGTTCTTGCTCTGGACAAACAACACACAAGCGTCCAATGACCACTACAACATATACGTATTAATATTAAATTAAGATAAGACCGCAATTTTGACACAAAAATCTTATCAGACAAAACAAAAGTATGCACCTTTCATGTATTGGCGCTAGATAACAAGACGACCCTCCGTCGCTCATTGTTAGACCAACATAAATTGACCTCTGGGTAACGTCTTGCGAGCCGAAGCCGTGCATCCGTGGACATAAGTATCCATACAAACTCGCTCGCGGTGTGCGGCGCATAATTCACGAAGAGACACTATGAAATGAAATGATAAATGTTATTGAAGATCTTAAACAAAAAAAGAGTACTAACATAATTAAAGGGTTAAACAAACTTACGGGATTGCAAGTTGAAGAAACTGTATATCTAAACAATCCATCGTCAAAAACTCCATCAAATCTTTATTGTCAAATGCCATCGGATATGTCTTTTCTCGCACCGACAATGCCCTGAGGCATCTGCAAGCTTATGAGGCCGATGTCCTTGTACATCTCTTGCACTTGTGCTAGGTACGGAAATAAGCCAGCAGCTTGTTCATCCTATGAAAACATAAAAAACATATTATGAGTGAATGAGCAATGAAAATCAATCGGAAACAACTCACACTCAATCAGCAATGTATTTCCTACCATCGCAGGTGTCGTCCACATCTCAATAAGATGAGCCGGCCAAAGGATGAACCATGTGATGGCAGCGCCTAGTGTGGTAACCTCCTCATCATCAATCGGGACGGCTGTCTCTTCTTCCCCCTCGCACACTCGTCGCGAGTCACCCGACGTTGGTTTACCGGAATTTGCTTGTTGTGGTGTTTGTCTTGTTCGGGTAAACAAGACCATCGGCAACAATCCGCCGGTGTGTGTCATCCAAATATAGGGTGCAAGCTATACCTCCTGTGGAGTGTGAGACGGTTCGCTAATATGCACCTCCGGAGTGTGAGACGGTTCGCTAATATGCACCTCTAGCGGGTGTGAGACGGTCCGCCAATAACTACCTCGGAGGGGGAGAAGGTCCGCTAATATGTACCTCTCGGAGGTGAAAACTATCTTTGTATGAAACAAGCTGAGGCTATTTAATGTCATATAGACATCCACACAAACTTTTCTGGGGATATTCGGGATGTAACCTTTCTCTTATTCCCATGTCAACCAGATCTAGTCTCGCACTAATTCCATCCTTAGTCTTCCCTAGTATGTGCAAAAGAGTACTGACAAGGCTATCACAAACGTTTTTCTCCACATGCATCACATCAAGACTGTGTCTCACATCAAGACTACGCCAATATGGAAGATCAAAGAAAATTGATCTCTTCTTCCATATATTCTTCTCACTCGCCTTCCTTTCTTTGCTTACCCAATATGACGTTGATATGTTTCACCCGACTATAAACGTCCTCTCCTGCTAACGCCTTTGGAGCCGTATTCGCTCCTAAGCCGTTAAAACGCTTTCTTAACTTACGATATGGGTGGAACCGATGAAGAAACCTCCCGTGGCCGAGGTAGACCGTTTTTCCGTGCTTTAGTTGATGGAAGTTTGTGTACGCTTCACATATTGGACATGCTTTATGCCCCTTCACACTGTACCACGACAAATTTCCGTATGCAGGGAAAGTCGTTTATCGTGGTAAAAATCATTGCACGCAACTTGAAGTGCTCCTTCTTATATGCATCAAACACATCTACGCCTTCCTCCCACAACTTCTTCAAATCCTCAACCAAAGGCGCCAAGTACACATCGATATTGTTCCCGGGTGTTTTGGTCCGAAATCATCATAGAAAGCATCACATACTTGCGTTTCATACATAGCCGAGGAGGTAAGTTGTATATTACAAGGAGAACCGGTCATGCACTATGGGTGCTGCTAAGAGTTCGATACGGATTGAAGCCATCTGTACAAAGCCCAGTAGAAGGTTTCTTGGCTCATTGCCAAATTGAGGGAACATTTCGTCTATTTTCTTCCATTGCGGAGAGTCGGTAGGGTGCCGAAGATATTTTCCATCGGATATTCTCTCATCAGAATGCCATCTCAACTTCTTCACCGTTGCTTCACTAGTAAACAGACGCTTAAACCGTGGAATTATTGGAAGATACCACAATGCCTTCAAAGGTTGCCTTTTTGTTGTCTGCTCTCCAGAAACACTAACTTTCTTCACTTTGTATCGTGAAGTTTTACACTTCGGAAAATACTTGAGGCCTTCGTACTCGTTTCTGTACAATATGCAGTCATTAGGACAACTGTGTATCTTTTTATACTCCATACCCATCGTAGACAAGATTTTCTTGGCCTCATACATACGATTTGGAAGTACATTATCAACTGGCAACATATCACACAACAATTCAAGCAGCGACGTGAAACTGCTATCGGTCCACCCACAAGTTGCCTTTAAGTTGACCAAATGTAAGGTCGCAATCAACCGTGTATACTTAGTACACCCAGGGAACAAAGGTGTCTCTCGCATCACTCCGCACGCTTTCATATTCACCCGATTGTGCAAAAGATTCTGCCTCAACATCATTAATCATTTTCTCCATTCCATCATCATCATCTACCTCAACTTCATTTGCATGGGACGCACCGGTACTTACTTCCTCACCATGCCATATCCACGTTGTGTATCGAAGGTGTATTCCATCACAAAGTAGGTGGTCCCTTATATCAAGAATAACCCTTCGACTCCCATTTAAACAATTAACACATGGACAATAATACATCCCATTTTTTGTGGCCACATTCCTTCTAGCAAATTCAATAAACTCTTCCACCCCATTCTCATATTCTTCACTAGTTCTCAATGCATTCATCCAACTATGACCCATTTTATTACAACCTAACATTTCCAACAACAGTCAAGTTCATGTCAATTTCAAGAACGACATGTTTTCTTTTAAGTAAATTTCGGAAGATTTCCCCTTAAAAGTAAGACATCCCAAAATTTCAATAACAACCAATTTCAGCTTAATAACCCTAAACTTAATAACTAAACCAATTTAGCTAAACAATTTATCAATTATGTAAGATAAAGAAAGCATAGAGCCATAGAGTCAATGTTTACTTAAAGTAAACGTGCTTTTTACAACAGCTAAAGCTAGAAGTGTTTTGCATTGAATTAATTGCTATCAGAGTATTACCTTTAAGGACATTGGGGCCTTAATCATAAAGCAGACTCCAAGAGATTACGATGAATATAGAAGTTCGATAGGGAAAGAGTAACACAAAGCACATCTAACGAGAGAATCAATGAATGACCGTGAGGCATAAGAACAACCAAAACTAAACCACTATCTAATCACAAAATACTCCTATAATCCTTCAAAATCAACTACTACAACCAATCGAGTGTGACATGACCAATTTAATGAAGCTTTAGACAATTTAGTTGGCCACCAAATTTACTTGAATAAAAATCTACAAATAAGAGCAGTTCCAAATTGTATTCTTTTTAATTAGCAAGAAGTACATTACCAATTAAATGGGGTTTGGAATCAAAGAACAAGAAGAACGAACAAGCTTACTTGGTTTCGCAGGTTAGCGAGTGAAAGGCAGGAATCCTAATCAGAAGCAAAAATCCAATCGATAAGCAAGAAGCATTAACGATTAAAATGGGTTATTAGGAATCAAAGAACTTAAGAGTAACATCCGAACAAGCTTACTTGGGTTTGGTGGGTCTCTTCGATCGGCGAAAGAGGCGGAGTGAGCGAGAGAGTACTGTGATCGATCAGTGACGACGGCGGAGACGAAGGAGCGACGGCGGAGACGTACGACAAGGAAAGCGACGAAGAGCGGAACGAGAGTGAGTCTGAGAAGATTTCGCAGCCTCTGTCGGAGTATGAGTGTGTGAGGGAAAATGAAGAGGCGCGAGTTTATTAACCTAAAAATTGACTATAGGCGACTGAATCAACTTTCGTGTCGCCTATATTCCATTTTGGCGACCCGAATGAGAATCGTGTCGCCTATATTTTATAAATGGCGACTGATTCTCGATTCAGTCGCCTATATTTTAAAATGGCGACTGAATCAGAATCGGGTCGCTTATATTTTAAAAATGGCGACTCGATTCTAATTCGTGTCGCCATTTTTAAAATATAGGCGACTGAATCAAATCAGTCGCCATTTATAAAATATAGGCGACTGATTCTCATTCGTGTCGCCAATATTATTAAATTTTATAATTATTATTAAAAGAAAATCCTTGGCGCCAAACAAAAATTCAGGGAGCGAAGAATTGACACATTAAAGACGTCCTGAAATATATGTAGGTCGCCATAAATGAATTTTATTGAAAAAAAATTAAATATTATGGCGCCAAACAAATATTTCTCATATTTTTTATGGCGTGAAACAATTTTAGACGTCCTGAAAACAAATCAGGACGCCAAAAATCAATTTAAGGAGTCCTGATTTCTTATTCAGGACGCTGAAGGCTCAACTTCCTTAAATATAATTACAAGAATGCCACCGCCTTCACTTTGGACGTCCTATTTCTAAATAAGGACGTTTTTTAGGGTAGTAATATCCAATTTTTGTAGTAGTGATAAATGCACCATCCATCTGAAGGAAGCATGCCAAGGCATTGCAAAATCAGAGGCCTTCTAATTATTGTCAAAGGAGTAGACTTCCCAGAACTAAATGCAACCTTAGCCAAAGATGATGATAAGTGAACTTCATTGATAATCTGCATAGGTTCTTTTGTTTTTCTTCCTTTATGAAGTAACATATTTTTATTCATCCAGTGACAAGAAATAACTTTGATAATTGAAACAATAAAATTCTAATGGCCACTAGTTAAAAAATGACTTTTAGATCGCCTCGTTTAGACGAGTTAGAGGATGAGGTCTAAAAAGTATGATTGGTGGTAGTTTTATAAATATAAAGAACATTTTAGATCGGTTCCTTTAATATGGAATCTAAAAGATATTATTTAGACCGGTTTCCCAAACAACCGGAATTTTTTTTTTTAAAATGTCTATTACTTTTAAGACTGGTTGTCTTTTTTAATTGGTTTAAAAGGTGAACTTTTAAAACTTTATTTTGAGCAAAACCAGTCTAAAAGATTAGCCCCCAATTACAACTTGCTCACTATTTCCTCGCTTCGTCATGCCGAAAATCGAAATTTCTCTCTATGAACCTATTTTTCTGTCGTGAAAACTCTCATTCCTCAGCAGATAGTTGGCGCCTCACCCACCACCACTATCCTCCGTGACTCTCGCTCTCCTACTTTGCTCCAGACAATCCCATTCCCTCATGCGGACGACTTAATATGAAAATGAAGGGTCAAAGCCAATCTAGTCCTTTTCAAGGCACACCAACTAATAGTATGAATCAAAGCGAGCCTAGCACATCTCTAAGTGAGCCTAGTAACCTATCTTAAGACCAGATGTTGTACACAACCGGTCTTAAAAGTATTACTTTTTTTATTAAAAAAATTGAGACAAGGCTTTTAAGACTGGATGTTGTCACAACCGGTCTTGAAAGTCTTACTTTTTTGTATTTAAAAAATTGAGACAAGACTTTTAAGACCAGATGTTGTACACAACCGGTCTTAAAAGTCTTACTTTTTTGTATAAAAAAAAGTCTTACTTTTAAGACCGATTTTTATAAATAAGTAGTCTAAAAAATTAGACCCAAATTAAAACTTTCTCTCTAAATCCTCTCTTCGTCATGCTAAAAAATTAATTTTCCTCTCTGAACTTCTCTTCTTAGCATGATAACTCTGAGCTCTGGCGCTTTTCTGAACTCACCTGTCGCTCCTTGCTTCTTTTTCATAGCTCGTTTCTCTTTCATGTTTCTCTCTCGACAAGCTAGTTCTTGTAAGTTCATTTTTTGTATGCTTAGCTCAAAGGCGATAATCCAAGTTGTAGTAAGAGGTGTTTCGGTTTGATATCACTTTTTTATTCTTCTTCTTTTCTTTTTGGTTTTTCGAAAGGGTTGAATTAGTAATCAATGAAATGTGCTTGTGGGTTCCTTTGTTGGTAATGAATATTTAATTCTCTCTATGTGAAGATAATGCTATATCGAAGTTAAGCACTTAGTTAATGCTTGTGCTAAAGCTTAGCTCATAACAAGTTTTAATTTCAAGTTTCAGTTCTTTTAGGCTCAAGTTTGCAAAACCTAAAGCTACTCATAACATTCAGTTCTTTTAGGCTCAAATTTACTCTTTTTTTGTTTGACATTTCATAGAGTAAAGAAGGGTAAGATGAGGGAATAGTTTGGGGATGGCACCATTGGGTGGGTAATGTAGTTGAGTCATGTCCCAAACATTGGGGATGTTAATCTTCAAATGAAATCTCACTTGCGATATGAGAAGAGGACAATCCAGTGTGTCCGTATAGCACTTATATACTATAATATTTAAAATTTGAAATATTGATGGTTGTGAGATAAGATGCCATTTACATAATGTCTCATGAAACTGCTTGCGAGAAATCTTTTTTAATATGTTTTGTTGGTATTTATATGTTTGATATATGCCTTTTCTTTTCATTTAATGGATTCAGTATGATAATATGTTTCTTATATGTTGGGATAATATATGTTAAATCTTTCCGTTTATAGGAATTCGAATATGAATCACAGTTGGATAAATGCTAACTAGACAAGTGTTGAATATGATAATGGGGTGAGGGAATTTTTAGAATTTGTTAAAAGAAATGCCAATGATGATAGTAGGATGTTTTATTGCTCTTGTATAGAATGTTTGAATGAGAGGAGCCTATGTGCTGAAAATATATATACACATTTACTTTGTGAAGAATTTTGTAAGAGTTATACAGTGTGGGTATGACATGATGAAGAAATAGAAATGCCAAGTGCATCTCAAAAGGGGGAAGTGGCATTTGATGATAATGACATGGATATGAATGATCGGATAGAGGACATTATTCGTGATGTAGGAGAAGAGGCTTTTGAGCAATCACATGCATATAGTTATATGTGCAGTGATGAAGAGAAGCCGTTGTATTTGGGGTGTAAAAAATATCAATTGTTGAACGTAGTATTGAAATTGGTAAGCTTGAAAGCACGACATGGATGGAGTGATAAGAGATTTTAAAAAACGTTTGAGGCTTTTAAGGATATGCTTTCAGATGATAATGTGTTACTAGTTTGATACTATGATGCTAAGAAAATATCGTGTTGATTGGGAATGAAGTATAAAAAGATCCATGCATGCCCTAATGATTGCATATTGTATAGAAAAGAGTTTGAAGAGAAATAGAAGTGTTTGATATGTGAAACCCAAGGTACAAATAAAATAAAGCTCCTGCAAAAGTGTTGTGGTATCTTCTAATCATACCAAGGTTCAAGTGCTTGTTTGCTAATGAAAATGATGCAAACAATTTGAGCTGGCATACAGATAAGAGAATATCTAATGGAAAGATTCGACATCTGGCTGATTTCTCTCAATGGAAGAAATCGATAAATTATTTCCTAACTTCGGCAAAGAACCTAGGAACCTTAGGCTTGACCTTAGCACAGATGACATAAATCCTTATGGGAGCCTTAACAGTATACATAGTTCATGGCCCATTCTCTTGATTATTTACAACTTATCTCCTCTGTTATGCATGAAACAAAAGTATATCATGTTATCTATATTGATTTCGGGAGCAAAAAAACTTGGAAATAACATTGATGTTTACCTAGAGCCTTTGATCGAAGATTTGAAAGAGTTATGGGAAGAAGGTGTTGATGTTTTTAACTTGAAGAATAAGGAGGTTTTTAAAATGTGATCCATGATCTTTTGTACTATAAATGACTTCCTAACATATGGAATCTTGTCAAGGTATAGTGTAAAAAGCCATAAAACATGTCCAGTTTGTGAGAAGGCACATGCTACCGTCAACTTCAACATGAAAGAAAGACGGTTTATCTTGGCCATATGAGATTTTTTAGACCAAGCCACCCATATCGTAGATTAAAGAAAGCTTTTTTTGGTGGCCAAGAGTATTAAGATGCTCTGAAGGCATTGACTGGGGAGTAAGTTTATGAAAAATTGAAAAATATGAATGTCATCTTCGGTAAGACTGCAAAGAGTAAAAATGAAAAAAAAATATATATGGAAAAGACATCTGTCTTCTTCGATTTTCCATATTGGAGTAATCTTGATGTGAGACACTGTCTTGATGTCATGCATGTGAAGAAAAACGTATGTGATAATATTGTTGGGACAATTATCAACATACAAGGTAGTCTAAGGATGGTGTGAATGAAAGATTAGATTTGCAAGCAGTGAGAATACGAGAAGACTTACATCCAAGGTCATATGACAAGAGAAATTCTTGTCCCTCAGCTTCTTATACTTTGTCTAAGGATAAGAAAAGAAGTTTTTGTGAGTGTTTACATGGCATAAAAGTTCCTTCAGGATATTCTTCAAATGTTAAGAAGCTTGTGCCAATGAAAGACTTGATATTAATAAGCCAAAAGTCTCATAATTGTCATGTCTTAATACAATAGCTTAGTAGCTATTCGAGGAATTGTCGAATATGATGTTCAACACATTTTGACTAGACTTTGTTTCTTCTTCAATGCTATATGTAGTAAAGTTTTTTAGATTGAAAAATTGGATGAATTGGAAAATGAATGATATCTTATCTTGTCCCAGCTTGAGACGCTTTTTCTTCCTACATTTTTGACATCATGGTATATCTAATTGTTCATCTAGTGAGATAGATAAAGTTGTGTGGCCATATCCATTTACAATGGATGTACCCAATTGAAAACGCTATGAAATTCCTGAAAGGGTAAGTGAAGAATCTATTATTCGGAAATATGTTTATGAAGAAGCCATGGAATTTTGTTAGCACTATTTGGCCAAAACAAGATATATTGGGCTTCCTAAACGTCATTATGAAGAAAGAGGTAGACGCGGGGCTTCAGTAAAGAGTGTGGATCCTGATGAATTGCTACAAGTCTACTTATAAATCTTGAATAATGTTGATGAAGTTCAAGACAACATAAATGCACATAAAGAAGCTATAAGGAAAGAAAATAGTCGAATGACTGAACAAAAGTTAATTAGGGAGCATAATAGAACTTTTAGAAATTGGTTTAAACAAAATGTTGAGGGAGAGAAATGTGTTTTGATATAATAAAATGGTTAGCACGTGGTCCGAAGGTTGATGTCATAAGTTGGAATTCATATTTGATCAATGATTTTACCTTTAACATGAAGCCCTTAGATGATAGGAGCACTATCCAAAGTAGTGGTGTTATGTTAGTGGTTAAATCTATACACTTCTCCAGTTTGAAAGATAAGAAGCCTAAATTGACAGTCATGCCTTATTATGGGGTTATTGGAGATATTTGGATGGTGGACTATGTTAAATTTAAGAGTAAATACCCTTTTTTTGGTCCTTTACAAAAAACGCGATCCACATTTTGGTCCCTTAAAAAAAAAACGACCCTTATTCGTCCTTTTTATGGACTAAAAAGGACCTTTTGGAAATTTGTGAGGGATCAAAATGTCAGCCAATTGAGTGTATTTTGAATTTGTGAGGGACTACGAGACTTTTTTTTTTTTTTTGTCAGGGATCAAAATGGGGATCGCGTTTTTTGTAAATGACCAAAAAGGGTATTTACTCTAAATTTAAATTTCCCATTTTCAAATGCATGTGGGTTAATGTCAATAATGGTGTTTAGATCGATCAACTAGGATTTACATTAGTAGATATCAATAGTAAAAGTTTTGGAGATGAATATTTTATTATGGCAGACTAGGTGAAACAAATGTTCTATATCGCTGACAATTAGGCAAATAAAATGTGGTTGTAGCTCTCCAAGGAAAAAAGGGTCATTGATATTGATGAGGAAAGTCATTCAAATTACGATCTTCCTGAGACTCCTTCTTTTTCAAGGGGTCTATTGGAATTGAACGAAGAAGATGAAGCATATAATGAACACGACATAAGAAATGATCATCATGAAGGGATATGGGAGGATATCCCTTTATAAAAAAGAGAATTAAGGTAATATTCATCTGCAGAATTATTTGAAAACTTTAAGGTTTTAACATTCTTCCTCTGTTCTTAAACAATATAATGTCGTTCATTATGTTCTTTTGTTGTAGAGTCCTAATGGTGATATCATACATTGTGTTGTGTCAAATCAACAACTAGCTTTCGATCATCCCATGTTAAGAGGACATAAACCACTAGTAATTCCATGAATTGCCTCAGAATCTGATCAAGACATTAATTATAGCTTTGTGAATTGTAACTGAGACAATGAAGCTTTTATTTTTGTTTTTTTGTCTTTAGAGCAGGATCCTCTGGAGAGACCAAAGGAACATGATAAAAGAGGAATGTTGTTGGGTGAGAATCTGATCAAGACATGGTGATAGATATGGGAGGTATCTTGGGCTGTGGTCTGTGATGAATAAGAGTTGTTATTAGATATCGATTTTGTTCATACTTAAATTCGAATATTGTTGGCATTATATTCATTTAATTCGTATATTCATTTCTAATAATTCATTTTATAACTCATATTGAGTTGTTCAGAGCTTGTAGCTTAAAGTAGTGCCTTTTAGGTGCTGGATAGATGGTGGGTAAAATGAAGAAATAGAGTGGATATGTGAAAACACGACAAAATTTAAACCGGATGTTATAAATATCAGGTCTAAAAAGAATTAAGATGAGACTTTTAAGACCGATTATTTTACACAATTGGTCTTAAAATCCAGACTTTTAAGATTAGATAGAAAACCAGTCTAAATAACTAGACTTTTAAGACCAATTCTTTCTTGTTACCTATCTAAAATGTCTGACTTTTTAGACCTAATATAAGCCATACCAGGTCTAAAAAGTTTAACTTTTCAGACCTAATACTTGAATAACTGGTCTAAAAATAATTTTTTGAAGACCGGTTGCTCAGTCAGTCTTAAAAATAACAGACTTTTAAGACTGACTGTATCAAGATCAAATCCAGAATCAGTCTAAAAAGCAATTTTTGCACTGGTGGCCCTTCCAAATGCAAATTAAGCAAGTTCCTTTTGAGCCATTGAGCCATTCTTTCAATTCCAAGAAGGAATTGAATTCAAAAGATATTCAGAGCCTTCTAAACCAAACTGCTCTAGTCAAAGGGAAATTGACAAATAAGTGATCAAGAGTTTCAGGTATATCACATCCAAAGAGACAACTTCCTTAGAAACACGATGCTTGGAGACAATATCCATTGAAGGAATAACATCATTTAAAATATTCCATATCAAAAGTAAGTCTGTCATAGGCAGTGATAGAGACCACAGAAACTTCCAAAAGCCATTTGTTTGGTTAAATGGACCGATAGAAAGACTTTTGAAAGCTATGTTTACATTATACTCTCCAAAAGGATTAAGAGACCATACCAAATTATCTTAACCACCCATGAAACAAAACGGAATCTACATAATTGGTGAAGCCACTTCAGGTGAGTACACTCTTCTGAGAATGTCTTTATTCCATTTAATTGGGCACCAGCTAAAATCAAGATGCAACAACAAGTCTGAAACTGAATTTATTGAAGAATCAATTGCAGAAGACTGCATGGGCCACCACAAAGGGTGGTTTATAGCAATCGAATTCCCACTACCAATTTTCCAACATAGATGATCATCAGTAATGTGGGCATGATTAGAAACACTCTTCCAAATCCAAGAGGAGTTATAAGGAAATTTCACTAGATTGGCATCTTTGATATCAATATATTTAGGCTTGAGAGTTTCATCCAGAAGTGATCCAGGTTGTGCATTGAGTACTCTCTAGATCTGCTTAACAAATAATGCATCATTTACTTTAGCTATTGAATGGATTCCCAGTCCTCCCTCTTTCAAGGGATGAAAAATGAAATCCTTCCTTGCCATGTATTTTCGGATTTTTATCACCATTAGAACCCCAAAAGAAGTTTACACATCTAGCGTCAATCTTATCACATATATACAATGGCAGCTTTATGTAGGATAAAGCATGAATATTAACACCAGACAAGACATATCTAAAAAGTGTTAATCTCAAGGCTTGAGATAACAACTGTGCCTTTCATGAAGCTGTTCTTTTATCAATTGCTTGAGTTACCTATAAATACACCTGGTCATTATTTCTACCCGTATCCACCTAGGTACCAAGATACTTAACAAGCTTATATGTGTAATGAACACCAAAAAAGTTAACATATTGATTCCTATACTCATGATTAATGTTTGGGCTGAAGATCAAAGAAGATTTTGATCTATTGATCTATTGTCCAAACCATAGACTATACAAATCCAATGAGGCCTTGATTGAATTAACACTCTGATTTGTTCCTTCAAAGAAGAAAACATAATCATCAGCATATAGGAGATGTGACACATGCTTAAAGTTCTTACCGATTTTAATTCCTTTTGATGTTCCATAATGTTTAAATTAATTCAGAATTCAAGAAAGAATATTAGCTGATAGAGTATATATGTATGGGGATAGAAGATCCCCTTGGTGCATACCTTCGGTAGGAACAACATAACCAATTACCTGATGATTGAAGCAAACTTGGTATTGAATAGAAGTAATACACTGCATCACTAGAGAAATCCATTTGTCAGGAAAATTCATCTTTTTCAACACAACAAAGATAAAATTCTTGGATAAATTTTCAAAGGCTTTGGAGAAATCAACCTTTAATGCCATCAATTTTGTCCAACCTAGTTTTGCAATATGAATTTGATTCATAAGATTGCCTGCAAGCATGATATTATTAGAGATATTTCTTCGTTTCAAGAAGGCACACTGGAATGACACAATATAATCATCTAGAATCTTTTTCATTCTCAAGAAAATAATCTCAGAAATGATATTGTAGACAACATTACATAGGCTTATGGGCCTTAAATCTCTAAAAGATTGTACATGATCCACCTTTGGAATGAGAAGGATGTTGGTATTGTTAAAAGATTTAAGCAGAAATTCAATGCTCCTGAAAGAATGCACCATTTGGACAAGATCCTAATATTATTTCATAAACATTGGCGTGAATACCATCAGGACTTGGTGCTCATAAGTGAGGACAGGAAGTAATACCTGATGACAAAAATGCTCATGAGTGACAACTGGAAGGGATACCTGATCCAAAGACCTAAGATTATCATATGGAGATAACGTATTATTTTCATGATAGACTTCTTTAAAGTGTGATTTTTCCATTCGTATAATTTCCTCTTAGTTACTTGTCCAAGTATCATTAGATCTTTTGAGACTTTTGATATGGTTCTTGGCTTTTCTTTTGGATACAGAGGAGTGAAGAAATTTTGTATTCCTCTCCCCCTCACAGATTGATTTAAGCTTAGCTCTTTGAGACCAGAAGTTTTTTTCACAGTCATAAAAAAACTCAAGATGATGTTTCATATTAGCAAACTCAAGTTCCTTACTTTTGGAAATTCCATTTACCATAGAGAACGATTTTGATAGTCTGGATAAATTTGTCTTCTGGAACTTTTATTTTCTGAAATATTATTAATACTTGTTTTGCTCCAATTCACGAGATTAGATGGGGTTCTAGAAATTGGAGCTTGAAAGCAAAGGAACCAAAGAGATTATTTGACCAAGCATCCTTGATGATCTTATCACATTCAAAAAACTTGAACCAAAAGTCTTCAAACTTCTTGAAATGAGATTTTTTGGTATCTTCCAGAGTGTTAAGTAGAATCGGCCCATGATTAGAAGATGCTATAGGGGAGACCATGATAATTGAAGAAGGAAATAAGGATAATCATTGATGGTTAATAAAAGCTGTGGTAATTATATTATTTTGTAAATAAGTATTATTAGATTAGTCAAGATCAGATCCTTGAATCTAGCAGTTGTTAGATTAGATTAGTTTTCAATTTTGGAATTCCCTAGAAGTCCTCAATCTGTTACAACAGATTGCCCACCATGTATCCTATATATATTTCACATGAAGCAATGAGAAGAGCATCGGACTCAATTATTCTAATCCTAAACGCTCTACATGGTATCAGAGCGACCACTGTAGGGTCCTCCACAGCCTCCGCCTCAAGTCCGATCCAAGTCATTGTTAGGATCCGTACACGCAGCGGAATAAAAACTATTACGAATCCCTTAGGCGGATCGCTCAATAGCGTTTAAATTTGGATTTAGGATTTCCGAATCATACCTTTGCCGAACAATTTGAACTGGTGGGCTACCTTCTCGTGCTTCAAAATCGCGTGGGCTAACGCCTTCTTGTTCGATCAGACAGGAGCAAACTACGCGTGTCCTCTCCCTCTACCGGTATCCACACGAACGGCCTTCAACACTGACGGCAGCGTGCTAGCGCCTCAATATTCTTGCGTCTCTCTCTTTTCTATCTAGGGTTTCTTGCGGCTTTTCTAATACGCTCGACAAAAGTCCCGTAGGTTTTTCTAAACCTTGCAGGCGTATTATATTCAAAACAAATTTTGAATCTGGATTTAAAAAAATATTATTTAAATCTATCTGATAGATCTAATCAAATCTATTTATTTAATCCGAATTAAAAGCCCTCTGATTTAATTTATATTTATAAATTAAATCAAGATATGATATCGTTATATTTAATTTAAAATTAGATCCGATATCTCGGTTCAAATTAAATCGATATTCAATATCTTTATTCGAAAATTAAATCTGAGATACAATATCTCAATTTATTATAGTTATTTAATTTATCAAATAAATTAAATACTATATATAATAATATTATTGTCAATAAATAATATCATTATTATTTTCGAATTTAATATATATTAAATCAAGATATGATATCATTATATTTAATTTAAAATGAGATCCAATATCTCGATTCAAATTAAATCGATATGCAATATCTTTATTCGAAAATAAAATCTGAGATACAATATCTCAATTTATTATAGTTATTTAATTTATCAAATAAATTAAATACTATATATAATAATATTATTGTCAATAAATAATATCATTATTATTTTCGAATTTAATATATTTATATATGCATATATATATACACACTCACATCCTAGATTAAATAAGTATTCATTAAATCTTAAACACATTTAAGATTCAATGAATCTGGACACTCTTGCTCGTGTTGGGCCATTCTTGTGTGCGACCCTGTAGGCCTACATGAGATTGGCAGCGGGCCTCTAGCAAGACATTGCAACTACCCAATTCATATGGGGATCGTTGATAAGTACAATGACTTGCCCCTAGGGCATAATTTCCAACAGTCGTCACCCACTGTGACGTCTTCTTCAAGATCTGAGACGATTGCCCACTGCGACGTCTCCTTCAAAGTCTGAGACAATTGCCCACTGCAATGTCATCAACACTCCTCCGACTGTCATCCCAGTCGATCTCTGTATCATCACAACTCAGAGTCTAGAACGTCCTTCCAAGACTCGTCCAACACCATCTCCATCATAGTCAGTTTCGTAGTTGTCTCTCCAGAACGCCGTCTCGATCAAACGACGCCCTTTCAGAATTCGTCCGTGGTTCGCCCTGTACGACGCAGATATTTCGCTGGTGCCGTCATCCTCAGCCTCGTCCGTCGTCAACTCGAGGTCCTGTCACAGCGTCGGTCTCTCCATCTCAGGTTCACGATCCCAGTGTGTTGTTGCTGAGCTATCGGGTTTCATCGTTTGGCATTTGAATATCCGATTCTATTTTTGTCTCTTTCTACTGGTTTAAATCTCGGTGTGTCCCTTCTGCTGTCGTGACCATCTGACACTCAAAACGTCCGTCTCGGCCTTCCACAGTTCAGGCTCCTGTTACTTTCATTTAGTTTGGGCTCCTACTGTTCGTTCTTTTTTTGGGCTCCTACTGTTCATTCGTTTCTTTTGGGCTGCACCTTCATTGAATTAACTTGCATACTCCACACCAATGGCATCATTAAATGATACAACCCCATTAAATGATACAACACTGTTCCCCAAGACCAGCGATAATACAACTCCTCTCCACTCTTCTGATAACCAATTGATATCTAACCAATTGGTGTCGGAGAAACTGAATCTTCACAATTATCATGACTAGACACGGGCCGTTTTGCTAGCTATCGGTGGACGGGGCAAACAAAAGTTTTTAACTGGAGAGATCAAGCCACCGTTGGATCAAACGTCATCGGCCTGGGTTCAATGCGACACTGATAATTCTCTTGTCTGCTCTTGGCTTATCAATGCCATGTGTCCACAGATTAAACGAAGCTTCGTGTATCTTCCTACTGCCAAGGATATTTGGGATGTTGTTCGCGACTCTTACGCCGATGCCAAGGATTTATCCCAACTATTTAATCTTCATCGTCGCATCTGGAAGTCATCTCAGGGCTCTAGGTGCATTGCTGAATTCTGGTTTGAGCTTGTCGCTCTCTGGCAAGAAGAAGATCAAATGGCTGAAAATGAATGGGATTCTTCCACTGATGCTACTCACCACCTTTGGAATGTCAACATTGATCGGATCCTGATTTTTCTCGCTGGCTTAAACTCAGAATTTGACGATGCTCGAGCAAGGATATTGAGTAATTCGTCTCTTCCTCCTCTCCTGGAAGTATATTCTGAGATTCATCGTGAAGAGTCCCAAAGACAAACTATGCTTCTCAAGGCTATCTCTTCAGGACCAGAAGCGTTCGGTTTAATCAGTAAGCACATTCCCTCTTCTGGTTTTGGCTCTACTAAATCTCGTCCAATGTGTGATCTTTGCAAGAAGATTGGTCATACCAAAGACAAATGCTGGAAACTCCACGGTAAGCTATCTGATTGGACACCTTGCAAACCACGATCACCTTCTGCTAATCAAATAGTCATTGAGGCAGATACTACTTCAGAATCCGTGCCTCCTTCCCTCAATACAGAACAGATGAGTCAACTTCTCAACTTGCTGAAAAATTTTCAGTCCTCTCAAGGACCAGTTGCCACTATCGCCAAACAAGGTAATGATCATCTTACTCTTATATCATCATCATCTCTTCCAAAATGGATAGTAGACATCGGCGCCTCTGGTCATATGACCTCAGAATCAAGAGTCTTTACCTCCTATTCTCCTTTGGCCGGTAATAATCGAGTTCGCACAGCCAATAATTCCAGTACTCCCATTGCTGGTATTGGTACCGTACCTCTCACAAGAGACTTAAAACTTGATTCTGTCCTTCATGTTCCTCATTTGGCATACAATCTCCTTTCAATTAGCAAATTGACAAAACTTACAAACTGTTCTGCTCACTTTTTTGCCACTCATTGTATATTTCAGGATCTCTCCTCGGGGAAGACGATTGGCACAACTAAGGAGCATGACGGCCTTTACTACCTTGATGATTCCTCTGCAAGTGCCTTGTCATCACAAATAAAGACCTATGTCTCCCCTACTTTATATAACAATTTGATGTTATGTCATAGAAGGATGGGTCATCCTAGTTTTCAGTATTTACAAAAATTGTTTCCTCAATTTTCATTCAATAAAGATGTCAATTTCCATTGTGAAACGTGTGAACTAGCAAAACATCATCGTACTACCTTCTCTCCCACTGCCTATTACTCTACTCGTCCCTTCTCCATCATCCATAGTGATGTATGGGGTCCCTCTAGAGTACCTAACCGGACATGTTCGAAATACTTTGTCACTTTCATAGACGATCACTCTCGCATGTGTTGGGTGTACCTCCTAAAAGAAAAATCTGATGTGTTCAATATCTTTGTTGAATTCTTCCACTATGTTCAAACACAATTCAATTCTACCATTCAAGTCTTACACTCTGATAATGGCACCGAATATTTCAATCATACCTTCAGCCACTTTCTCAAGTCTCATGACATCATTCATAAAAGTAGTTGTCCTAACACACCTCAGCAAAATGACATTGCCGAACGTAAAAATCGCCATCTTCTTGACATTGCCCGTTCCCTTATGTACACCTGCAATGTTCCCAAATATTTCTGGGGTGATGCAATCCTTACCGCCACTCACCTCATCAATAGACTACCTACTCGTGTTCTTTCCCATATGTCCCCTCTTGATAAAATCCGTGAGACTCATGTGATTTCACACATTGATCACTCCTTTCCTCTCCGTGTCTTTGGATGTACCGTTTATGTCCATATTCACCATCCTCCCTCCAAATTTGACCTAAGCTCCATTCCTTGCATTTTTCTTGGCTATTCCAATTTCCAAAAAGGTTATCGTTGTTATGACCCCAAATCCCAACAAATCTTTGTCAGCCGTGATGTCACATTTGCTGAAGCCATACCTTTCTATCCACAACCTTCGAGTCAGGGGGAGAATTGGAGTGACTCTCAGCCTCCTATACCTGAACCTATACCACCTTCCTATCCTGTGGTCATACCTTCCACACTTGATTCACTCACAATGCCATCACAAACAGGGGGAGACAAATGTACCAAACAATATGACAAGGTTTACTCTAGGAGGAACAAAAAGGTAGTAGAGTCCGTTATACCTGAGGCTCAGCCACTCTCCCAACCGAGAGAGACTCCTGACGCCAACAAGGATCTAAACATGCCTATTGCATTGAGAAAGAAGACACGTTCTTGTACTCAACATCCTATTCAAGACTACATGTCATATGGTAATCTCTCACAGAAATACTGTCATTTTGTCACTAACCTTGATCAGGTTCAGATTCCCACAAGTGTACATGAGGCACTTGAAATTCCTGAATGGAAAGATGCAGTATTGGATGAGATGAATGCTCTTGAGAAAAATCAAACTTGGAATGTCACTAACTTACCCCCAAGGTAAAAAGGCAGTAGGGTGTAAGTGGGTATTTACCCCCAAGTACAATGCTGATGGTACCTTGAACAAGTACAAAGCCAGATTAGTTGCCAAGGGTTTTACACAAACCTATGGCTTGGACTACAATGAAACTTTTGCCCCTGTAGCAAAGCTAAACACAGTCAGAATCCTTATTTCCATTGCTGTTAATCTCGACTGGCCTTTACAACAGCTAGACATCAAAAACACCTTCCTAAATGGGGACCTAAAAGAAGAAGTATATATGACACTTCCACCTGGTTTTGAGAATGGTCACAGAAAACAGGTATGCAAGCTGAACAAATCCATTTACGGATTGAAGCAGTCTCCTAGAGCTTGGTTTGACAGATTCTCACAAGTTCTAAAGGCTGAAGGATATAACCAATGCCTCTCTAATCACACTATGTTCACTATGAATCGTGAAGGTATGATTACTATCTTAATAGTATATGTGGATGACATAATACTTACAGGGAACAATCCTCAAGAAATGAACAGAATCAAACTGGCACTAAACAAAGAGTTTGAAGTCAAAGACCTTGGTACCTTGAAATACTTCCTAGGAATGGAAGTGGCTAGGTCAAAAGAAGGAATTCACGTTTCACAAAGGAAGTATGTCCTTGATCTACTAAAGGAAACTGGCATGCTTGGGTGTAAACCAAGCAAGACTCCCATTAGTGTCAAAAAGAAGAAGAAAAAAGTAGAACAGCCAACAACCGAACAAGAGGTGGCAGAAAAAGAGAAACAAGAAGAGGAAGAAAAACCAGTAGACATAGGGCGCTACCAGAGATTGGTTAGGAAGCTTATCTATCTCTCTCACACACGGCCTGACATCACCTTTGCAGTAAGTACTGCAAGTCAACATATGCACTCGCCAAGTCAAAGGAACTCCTGGCCGAGGTCTCTTCTTCAGAAAACTAATCTGAGGACTATTGAGATATACACTGATGCAGATTGGGCTGGAGACCAAGAGAACAACAGGTCTACTTCAGGCTATTGCACGTTTGTATGGGGAAATCTAGTAACGTGGCGAGTCACAAGCAACGAGTGGTATCCATAAG